>JAVJIF010012104.1:42500-178421 GCA_038442645.1 Agave tequilana | reverse complement strand
GCAATTTAGACATGCTCTTTAGAAGCTTGAGCCAGGACTATTAGTTTATCAGCTATATAACTGATATCTGCCTAAGAGCAATACATATGACACTACCCATATTAACCAATACTACTTACCATGCCTTCATGAATAAGCACATAAAAAACTAATACAAAACCCTCACCAAATAAGAGTATCGTTAAGAAGGATGTGCAGGATTTTCCTCGAGCGCACTAAAGCATGTGCAGCCAGTGATGACTCACAGGCAATGTATCAAGCTTATCTTCATTTCCAAATCATTATTGAAAGATCACAAAGAGCAGCATGGATTGAATGTAAAGCTCAGAATTAAATCTAAACTAGGAATGTCAAAATGTTCTGCAGAAGCCTCCAGTTAATAACATCAAATGGATGGCAGGGATGGCATCATTGCATATATCATGGCTTCAATTAGCACATACAGTTTTCTAAGAATACACTGATACACTTCTACACAGTGCAGTTAGAGGAGGACAGGGAAACTCTTGGCTGTTGAATCTGGATGACGAAAAATCACCAAAGAGAACTCAAAGCTTATCCACTATCATAAAGAGAAAAACAAGGGCCTTATATATAGCTCACCTCATCGTCAATATCAAATAGGCAGCGCCTTGAAGAAAAAAAATGCGAGGCTACAGGGGGAAACAAAAATTGCAATATTAGAGGAAAAACAGTAATGGCATCAGCAATTGCTTAATTAACATCTGATCTGAGGAACAAATAAAACAAATGAAAGTTCGTGTATGTGATTTTTGCAATACCTTCAATGACTCAACCAAAGCACCAAACTTTGCCAAGGTACTGGGGAAGCAGAAGATGATGGTGTAGAGGATGAATACCCACTATCCCTAGCATTTTTGAAATTATGTACTCCAACTTTCAGAGCATAGTCGGCTGCCACAACTTCAAATCTTCAGCTGGTATTCATCCTCTACACCATCATCTTCTGCTTCCCCAGTAGACGATCAACCTGCAAGATGGATACGTGGATCATTGATATCAAAGACATAATAAGTCATTAATATCACAAGCTAGATACATTAGAAACCTATATTAAGAGTAACTAAAAAATAGAATGCAAGTGTTCACACTGATTAACTGCTGAATCTATAACTTGTGTGTCAATATACAAACTATCATCTTGTTTAATGCATACAAAGTCACTCTGTTTTAAGAATAAATCAACTGCTGCTTGTGTATATGCATGTGGTATGTAGACACACTGTTACTGGTAGCTTTGGTGGATGATTATCTTTACATTTAATTTTATTTTTCCTTCTCTTCAGGTGGGTTGGGAAAATTCTTGCTAGAAAGAATCGAAGAAAACCCTCCCTTATTTCAAACAGGTCAATTTTAAAAAATTAAAAAAAAATGTATAGCCAAAGAGAAAGTTACAGTGACATTCTTGAATATCCTTTTCTGATCCTGTCATCACCACAAGTCATGTGCAAATGTGTCATGTAAGCCAGAAAAATGCTGCTAGACCCCAAGGAGAATTACAGAAGTATGACAATGCTGCTTTAAATCTGATTGAATGAATGATGGTAATGAATTGCCAATGAAATTCACAAAAAATAGCTGGATAAGTCCTGTCCTCACAATCATTATTACTGTCAAATAGAAGCCTAGTGTCCTTGAAAATACAAAGCAATTCCCAACAATAAAATCTGAAAGAGTAAGAAAGTTTTTTCACATTTTGATGTGACTTCCAGAATACCACCCCCCCCCCCCCCCCCCCCCGCCCCCGCCCCCCCCGCCGCGCGGGCGGGAAAAAAAAAATGCAATTTAGACATGCTTTAGAAGCTTGAGCCAGGACTATTAGTTTATCAGGCTATATAACTGATATCTGCCTAAGAGCAATACATATGACACTACCCATATTAACCAATACTACTTACCATGCCTTCATGTAAGCACATAAAAACTAATACAAAACCCTCACCAAATAAGAGTATCGTTAAGAAGGATGTGCAGGATTTTCCTCGAGCGCACTAAAGCATGTGCAGCCAGTGATGACTCACAGGCAATGTATCAAGCTTATCTTCATTTCCAAATCATTATTGAAAGATCACAAAGAGCAGCATGGATTGAATGTAAAGCTCAGAATTTAAATCTAAACTAGGAATGTCAAAATGTTCTGCAGAAGCCTCCAGTTAATAACATCAAATGGATGGCAGGGATGGCATCATTGCATATATCATGGCTTCAATTAGCACATACAGTTTTTCTAAGAATACACTGATACACTTCTACACAGTGCAGTTAGAGGAGGACAGGGAAACTCTTGGCTGTTGAATCTGGATGACGAAAAATCACCAAAGAGAACTCAAAGCTTATCCACTATCATAAAGAGAAAAACAAGGGCCTTATATATAGCTCACCTCATCGTCAATATCAAATAGGCAGCGCCTTGGAAGAAAAAAAATGCGAGGCTACAGGGGGAAACAAAAATTGCAATATTAGAGGAAAACAGTAATGGCATCAGCAATTACTTAATTAACATCTGATCTGAGGAACAAATAAAACAAATGAAAGTTCGTGTATGTGATTTTTGCAATACCTTCAATGACTCAACCAAAGCACCAAACTTTGCCAAGGTATTGGGGAAGCAGAAGATGATGGTGTAGAGGATGAATACCCACTGTCCCTAGCATTTTTTGAATTATGTACTCCAACTTTCAGAGCATAGTCGGCTGCCGCAACTTCAAAATCTTCAGCTGGTATTCATCCTCTACACCATCATCTTCTGCTTTCCCAGTAGACGGATCAACCTGCAAGATGGATACGTGGATCATTGATATCAAAGACATAATAATGTCATTAATATCACAAGCTAGATACATTAGAAAACCTATATTAAGAGTAACTAAAAAATAGAATGCGAGTGTTCACACATGATAAACTGCTGAATCTAACACTTGTCTTAATAAGCACCTTTTCCTAACATTTTAATGCTTTAGGGAGGTGATGGGGGAGTAAGTATTCATGCTAGATACTATACATTATACTATGCCTATTAGTATGTATATACATATGTATGTATGTAAAAGAAATGAATACAACCTCATGCTTGTTGACTTTGCCACCATACCCCCACACCATGCTTGTGGGTACTATTACCTCATGGAGGGGGGAGGCATTGAGCCTTGCTTATAGGGTAAGGTGTAGGAGTAGAGTGATGGGGTTAGGGAGGGACACTTGTCATGTTTTTATGGAAGAGATTGGGCTATAAATAGGAGGGAGATGAAGAGAACAATCTCATTTGGCAATACCCCTCTCTTCATCCTAACTCCACAAAACCTCTCTCTCCCCTTACTGCAGCAAAAACAGCAGCAGCAGCCAAAAGCAGCAGCAGCAGCAAAAGCAACAGCATCCCTTTTTCCCCATTACTTCATCACAAACACACTCCTCCCTCTCATTCCCCCACAAACTCCCCTTACTTCCATATACAAGAAAAAGGCTCTATTTTCATGTTTTAACTCCTCCAAAAACCCAATAGAACGAGCTAAAGTGGTGATCTAACCTCACCATAAAAAGAGATTTCTTGAAGACAAGGGTGATCTAGAACAACAAGTTAGGGGGAGTGATATTGGTTGAAGGCAAGCAAAACTTTAAGAATCCTACCCTCTTGTACTCTTTTAGCTATGAACTAATTATGACATTGTTATGGTCTTGTAGACTCCATCGTAGCGGAAGATCAAGCTTGATAAGGAATTAACCGCTTGAAAGAGTGAGTAGAACACCCGAACCCTAGTAAAATAGTAGAAGTGTAAAACTTGAGATAAAGTGAGAAATTTCTACGTTATGAATGGATGTGAAAATGAATGATGATGCTTGTGTATAGTTTATATGTTTGTGTAAACAATCCTATGGTGTTATGTTGTGGTTACACCCATGTATGCTTGTATTATGCATGTCGACACGTTAGTGTGTATGCATAGGAGTCTAACACATGTCTCTTAAAAGAAATAGTTTTATGAATGAACATCATATTTGACTTCATGTATATATTTGGCTACACATATGTTGGAATGATATAACATGTTAGTTATCATGGAAAGGCTTGCATGTTGTTAGTGGTTATCATACATGTTAATGTCTTTCTTAATGTTGGCATCATGTAAAGTAGGAATCATGTAAATCATTTATGTTATTATTGTCTCATGGATCCTTACATGTGGTTATTACATGAAGGATATGATATTTACATATTGTGATACGTGGAAAACGTATCGGAGGAAGGGACTGGGTTAAACTGGAGGTGACGAAGGGGAGAATAATACGTGGTAAACGTATTGGAGGAAGGGACCGGGTTGAACCGGAGGTGACGAAGGGGAGAATAATACGTGGTAAACGTATCGGAGGAAGGGACCGGGTTGAACCGGAGGTGATCAAAGGGGAGATTATATTTTATGATTGATCATGTATGCATGTTGAGATTATATGCATAATATTTCATGTTGATTATGTATGCATGTTGCGATTATATTTTATGTTGATCATGTATGCATGTTGAGATTATGTGCATCATATTTCATGTTGATTATATATGCATGTTACGATTATGTTTTATGTTGATCATGTATGCATGTTGCGATTATATTCTATGTTTATCATGCATGTTAATATGGTTAAGTTAGAAATTGTATGTTAAAAAAAAACTATAAAGAATTGATATTCCAGACTCTAAGATTAGTCGACTTACCTAGGCAATTTCACCACTGTTAGTCGACTAGCCATGGGGCTAAGTCGACTATGGAAGGGAAAAATAGGTAGACAAGTCGCTAGAAATACATATTAGTCGACAATATATAAACTGTAGTCGACTAGCCTCAGTTACAAGAAAGAAACAGAGAGTAAATACTTTTTGGATCGACCCTAGTCGACTATAGCTTCAATGTTAACCGACTAATAAGTGGTGTTAGTCGACTATAGGAATGACCAAGTCAACTAACAGGGCCTGTTACTGTGTTTGGGTCAGAACTACAGCTAATACCTAAAATTTCATACATATGGTATAAAAATACGATTGCCAACCTGATGATAAAGCCCAAATAGACATACTTAATGGACATGCATAAATATTGTTTCTCACTGAGCTGTCAAGCTCACTCCATTCTCATTATTACCTTCAGGTTTGGACAAAGGCAAGGGACCCGCTTAATGGCAACATATGCGGGATAGGTATCAACGGAGACCTTTCACCCTTTTCACTTGTTTCTTTTGATATGTATATGGTTGTAGAAAACTATGCAGTAAACTTCTATTTGGATGTTACTATGAACTTGTAAATATTGAAATGCTGGGTGCTAGACTCAAAACCTGTATTATATTTTGGAATAGTAATGTAATAGACTATATTTTCTTATGAGTTGTCGGACCAATATTTTGGGAAATGATAAATCATGTTAAGATCATACATTCTATCAGAGTGGAGATTGATGTACAAGATAGAGCATTCTGATATTAGTAGAATGGAAGTATTGTATCGTGATGGGTCCCACGCTTGGATAATCTGTGATGATGGTAATAAAAGGAAAATTTTTACTGGGACCGTTACACAAAAGGTATGAGCCCGTCGTGCTAGAGTTGGCGGAGTGACTCCGGGTTGAGCGCAAGCCGAGGCTGAAATCCATAAGATTACCCGGATGCTCCCGTGTTGTTCTTGAGAGCAGGATAGCTGTTAATTTCCGTCATATGATCTCATTTTTTTGAAAGCACCATCTGACCAGGAGACACCTGTCATAATCTCGGTGGAAGCTGAAAAATGACCACTACATAGCTAATAAGGGCTTAGTGGTCCGTGTCACACGTCAAAACACCAATATTGAGTAATAAAATAATACGAACTCTCAATTTGTAATTAATCAAACACGCTTTAGTGCGTGACATTGTTTCAATTCTGGTATCTAAATTATAAATCAGATCGGGAGAAAGACCTAGGAGTTTTATTTAGGGGGTTCTAACTAGACACACTTTGAAATTATAAAAGGTACAAAATTAGAGTAAAATTCGAAATAAAAATTATTATATTTCATGAAAGTTTTAGATTTGAATAATTTGAAACACGATCATGAGTTATATAAACTAATGGGTTTCCACTAGATTTCTTTGTGAGTTTGGATTATATGTAAACCTAAAATCAGCGAAAAATTGTACCGTCAAAAACTCATTAAAAACCCAAAAGAAAGTACCCAAAACCAAGCAAGGCCCAAGCTTTTAACCAATAACGGTTCAAAATATTAATCACGAGGGATTTTACTTCATCAAGTAATTTCTTTCTATTTAATCTTCTCGAGCGTATAAGTTTAACCAGTATTATTTTTTTCATAATTTGTATTTTATCTTCTTGACAATGATAACAAAAGAAAAATGACTCAAATCACAAAGTTAGACTAAATGTAATTACTTTATACCCGTTCATCATAAATATAGATTTTATGGAATAATATTAGGTAGTAGAACCTGTTTTTGGATTTCTTTTCGCATCAATTTGTTCATGGGACACCTATGAAGGCCATGGTCATAAAAATGTATTAATAGCGATTTCTCCCCTTCCTAGACAGAGAAATTCTCTTCTTTTTCTTAGTTTACATTTTAAAAAGAACTCAATTAATGATCAGGATTTATTTCTTCATGTTTCCTGCATTGGTTAACGTTATTTCTTCCTGAATCGAGTTCACTGTTTCACCGCTGCAGAAACTGAAAACAAAAGGTGAAAAGCATAGTAATATACCAAGAATCCCAATTGATTCCATTTCTACTCTATTTTCATAGAACACCTGAAATTATGAACTAGCTTTTGCACGCAAATTACAAGAATAAAGTTTAAAGACAGAAAAAAGTATCTTCGGAATATATAGATAGAATAATAAAGATAAACTCAAAAAAAATCAAATCAAAACAAAAAAACAAACCCTCAATCCAAGAATAAATTGTTCGATCCCACATTTTCGAGCATTAACTAAACAGAGCTACAATAATTCAGTTCCTGGATAAATATTAAGAATCCAAAACAGTTCTTGGATTCCATCACTAATTTCACGCAGCAAACACATATAGTGCAAATTTTACATTCAATTACTCAAAAAACAAGAAAAAAGATCGAAAAAACTCGTCAAGAAGAGCGTCGATGAATCTCTAGAAAGAAAACAAGAAGCAAGATTCATCAAGAAGGTCACAAAACGTCAAACGAATCCAGAAAATGACGCATGCAACTCAAAATTAACGCAAAAAAGCGAGAAATCGGGAAAAGGACAGGAATCAGTATCACGAACGAAAATGACATATCAAACCGAACCAGAATCGAGGCACATTTCTTCGATTAACGGAAACAGAGACAAGTAGAGAGTCATCTGAGTGGAGTCGATTCGATTCACCTGCGTACGTGGGATCGATCGAGGAAGCTCGAGGCTTGAACCGATCGAGGAGCGAGTTGAACTCCTTGCGCCCCAACGAAACCCTAGTCTTGCTTTGAGAATGAAAAAAAACCGAATGAAATTGATATATATAGAGATAGACTTGTATCTTTCAAAAGGATTTGATCCGGATCCTTCCCACTCAAAATAAAACCTCCAACATTCGAATACAAGATCCACTCCGTTGAAGTTGATCTATACTATTTCAAGTATCTATAAACCAAAAATCAAGTGTTTTAAATACTTTTTGCCCATCCATCAAGCGACGCAAAATGGACGGCAAAAGTAGTGAGTTGGTTAGATCTATGTCTTTAGACATACAAATTCTCGATCCGGCCATTTCATTATGATCTAAACATTTAAAAACCCCTATAAACTAATTTTTGTTAGATTCAAATGTCTACACGTTTAAACTAACCAACTCACTATTTAGGCCGTCCGTTTTCCCCTACTTGATGGATGGGCAAAAAGTATTTAAAACACTTGATTTTTGGTTTATAGATACTTGAAATAGTATAGATCAACTTAAACGGAGTGGATCTTGTATTCGAATGTTGGAGGATTGAATTTGAGTGGGAAGGATCCGAGATCAAATCCTTTTGAAAGGATACAAGTCTATCTCTTGATATATATATATATATATATGTGTGTGTGTGTGTGTGTGTGTGTGTGTGTGTGTGTGTGTATCATATACATATATACATACATACATATATATACACACACACATATATAGGGTTACTGTACCTCAACCGACAGCTAAGAGAGTTTCTCAGCCGTAGGTGACGTCGCCAAATATATGCCACATATCGTTCGCAGAGTATAGGCGCCAAAAAAATCAAAAAAAATCCCGCTAAGGAATCGTCAATCAAATTGACCAAAATATCACTTTTTTTTTACTTCTAAACTAGTAAAAAATCATTCACAAAAAAATTTACCTAAAGTATTTGTAATTTACAGAGAATTTTCTGTGAATATATCTACACTTATAAAATTCCTAATTCTACTACATCGAAACTATAATGAAAAAAAAAATTGGATCAAGATAATGAGAAATAAACGCAGCAGTGAAAAGTAAAAAACATGCGTGAAACATAAAAAAACTGTTATTTTTTATATAAATTTTTTATTATTTAATTTCGTGTTATTTTCAATTCAAATAGGTTTAATGTGGGGCATCCGTATATATTTTTTCTATTACAAATGTACACTGTAAAAAAATTTAAAAATACAATGGTAATTATTTTGCAGATATTTTATAAATCAGATATTCTCGTAACTGCCACAATATTTGCAGATTAGTTGGATAATATTTCATGCAATTTTAAATGGACTGCGACTATGGTCAGTCTTGGTACTAAAAAATTATTTTATTCTTAGTGTATTATAAATTGAATCCAGGTCGCAGTACACATACATTTAAAAATATAATCAAAAAAATATATAACTTTCAATTTTATATCACAACTGCGATCCTAGTCGCATTCCTTATTCGCATGGAAATAACAGACGAAAAATGTTATCGTTCAACACTGCGACCACAGTCGCTGTCTTTTTTCGCATGCCTTATGTAATAGAATTTTGATCGTTTTACAAAGTCTGCGATCATAGTCGCAGTTATAGTATAACAAAACTTTCGATCACTGCGACCATAGTCGCAGACTTAATATCATATGACTTTTATTTTTATATCACGACTGCGATCCTGGTCACATTCCTTATTCGCATAGAAATAATAGACGAAACATGCTGTCGTTCAGCACTGCGACCACAGTGTTGTCTTCTTTAAAAGCTTATGTAACAGAATTTGATCGTTTTACAAAGTAGATTAGCCCTACGACGTGAGATCAGTTCGCGCATATCACATCTTATAAAATACTATATAATTACTCTGAATTAATTGAAGTAATTAATATTCTATCTACCATGATACAACAACAGTCTCGAAAAAATAGATGCACTAATATTAATCTCGATAAAAGAAAGTGTGCACCATACGTAATCTAAATATATAGGAAAAATATTCTATAAAAAGTTAATTTGTAGTTCACATAATAAAACTTCTGAAAAAAAATGAACTCTTCAAATTCTCCCGCCATAACTGCTTCAATTAAATATTTAATTTTTTTTTAAACTTCTTCGAATACACAGCCGTTACCTATAACAATTATTATTACTATTCATATTGTTTCACATTATTGACCTTTTTATAGTGCTTGTAATAATATATTATCTCATATCTAAAAACGATATTTGTGCTCTTCGTTTTCAATTTGATTTCAAAACTTCAAGAAAATAATTCATTCTTGAATCATGTCTTCCCCATCTTCTTCCTCTTAACACTCAGATTTCAACTTCAATCATTCTCTCACGGTCCTCTTTCTTCAGGGTATTCTAGTGAATCTGATAGTAGTATGGACTTCACTCCTTTTGACTATCTCACTACATCAAATAATATTTTATCTGATCCTCCTCTTCATGAGGATGATGAAGTTTTCATGGGGCTTACTGAGGAGGCACTTATTCCTCTGCCACTTTACACAAACATGCTTGATGAAAGCATGTCCTTTGATGCTGGATGCTCGCTTTCCTTGAGCATATCTTTTACAGGTTCTTCTCGACACGGATCGGAAGAAGAGCTTGATAGAGACGATCCATTCTGGGAGTTTATGTAACACTTGTCTTAATAAGCACCTTTTTCCTAACATCTTAATACTTTAGGGAAGTGATGGGAGTAAGTATTCATGTTAGATTCTATACATGATACTATGTCTATTAGTATGTATATACATATGTATGTATGTATAAGAAATGAATACAACCTCATGCTTGTTGACTTTGCAACCATACCCCCTCACCATGCTTGTGGGTACTAGTACCTCATGAAGGGGGGAGGCATGGAGCCTTGTTTATAGGGTAAGGTATAGGAGTAGAGTGATGGGGTTAGGGAGGGACACTTGGCATGTTTTTATGGAAGAGATTGGGCTATAAATAGGAGGGGGATGAAGAGAACAATATCATTTGGCAATACCCTCTCTCTCTCTCATCTAAACTCCACAAACTCTCTCTCTCTTTCTTCCCCTTTGCAGCAGCAAAAAGGCAGCAGCAGCAGCAGCAAAAAGTCAGCAGCAGCAGCAAAAAGACAGCAGCAGCAGCTAAAAACAACCCTCTTTTCCCCATTTCTTCTTCACAAAAACACACTTTTCCCTCTCATTTCCCCACAAACTCCCCTTATTCCATACACAAGAAAAAGACTCCATTTTTCATGTTTTAACTCCTCCAAAAGCCCTATAGAACGAACTAAAAGGGGTGATCTAGAACAAGAAGTTAGGGGGAAGTGACAGTGGTTGAATGGTAAGAAAAACTTTAAGAACTCTACCCTCTTGTGCTCTTTTAGCTATGAACTAATTATGGCATTGTTATGAACTTGTAGACTCCGTCGTAGCGGGAGATCCAGCTTGATAAAGAGTTAACCGCTTCAAAGGGTGAGTAGAACATCCGGACCCTAGCAACATGGTAGGAAGAGTAAAACTTGAAAATAAAAGGAAGACTCTAAGTGATAAATAAACATGAAATGAAGGATAAATTCATGGGTATAAATTATAGATTTATGTATACATAATCTTATGGAAATCATGTAGAAGTTAAGCTCATGTGTGTTTAACATGGTAGTCCACTACATGCTTCTAGAGAAAGAGTTCTATAGATAAATATGATTCTTGACACTATGCATGTATTTATGGCTACACATATTTTATGATGTCGAGATATGTTGGTTATCTTGTAAAGAATCGCATATTGATAATTTCACTAGTAGTTGCTCATACATGTTAGTGAATTTCAAGATATTAGCATGTTTTAAAGTAAAGATCATGAAGCTTGTAAGTTGTCATTACTTTATGTGTTTTGCATGTGCTATTACATGAAGAACGTGATTATTGTATTTTGGAGGAAGGGACCGGGTTGAAACGGAGGTGATCGAAGGGGAGATTATACGGTAATATATAGGAGGAAGGGACCGAGTTGAACCGGTGGTGATGGAAGGGGGAAATTATTGCGTTGAATGACGTATAGGAGGAAGGGACTGGGTTGAACCGGAGGAGACCGAAGGGGGAGCCCAGTGTTATGATCAATAAGTATGTTGATATGGCTAAGATAGAAATTCCATGTTGAAATCATATATATTCTTAAAAAAAATTGAATCTGGAATAGTCACTTACACAGACAGGTTTCAGTAGATTAGTCGACTAACCCTTGGGGGTAAGTCGACTATAGATAAGATAAATGGGTAGACTAGCCGCTGGAAAACAATATTAGTCGACTACATATAGACTGTAGTCGATATCCTTAGTTACAGAGAACAAACAGAGAGTAAACAACTTCTTTTAAAAATAATGTAGTCGACTACAGTTGACTATAAGTTGACTAGTATCTAGTATAGTCGACTACACCAGAAAGGGTAGTCGACTAAAATTGGGTATAAGTGACAAACAGAGAGCAACACACCATTTGACCTATACCTAGTCGACTATAAGGATGTGTAAGTCGACTAGTATATGTTGGCCCAAAGGCCTTCCACTCTAGTTTGATGATGATTAACTCATGTAGTTATGTGTACTAATAATCTTGTGATTTTAGTTTCAGATCTTTAATCAAGATATAGTTGGTGATTAGCTTCAACAAGATGATTTTGAAGCCTTTCACAAGTGATTCCAGGGCCGAGCATCATGATAATACATAGCACTCGCTCGTGGATCACAGAGTTTTGGACCGAGTCGCCTTGAAGATGAAGATCGTCAAGAAGACTTAGGTATCCATAGTTTAGAGTTTGTTTTAGATCCATATGTAAAGATAAGAATAGTTGATATGCTCAAGTGCACAACAAACACACGTTTTATGTTTGGATTCGGTCCTTGGTTTAACACGTTTTATGTTTTGGATTCGGTCCTTGGTTTAACCGATATTGGTTTTCATGAATAAATTGATCAAAACAAGTTTACTTTGATTTTATGTATATTAGATGTGCTCTATATACATACATGCTTACAAGACTTATACAAACTTATTTTGACTTTCCTATTCATGTATTGAAAAATCTAAGTATGATAAAATACAAGATTTAGTTTTGATAAAATTTGCAAGACACAAAAATGATTCAATATGTTTGATATTAGTCTTAAAATTTTTATCACAAGTTGGTTTATTCATATAAAATGTTAAAAGAATTTTTATGGATTTTTAGAAGATTTATTAGAATTTATTAGAATATTTTTAACACTGATTTTCTGACCCAGGACAGTGGCTGATAGGCCAGGTCGGTTGTAACGCCCCGATCCTGTCGGATACGGAGACATTACTGCAACGTATATACGCAAGTCAGAAGTACCTTCACGTATATACGCTAAGCATCAGTACAGGCAAGAATCAGAGTACGGAAGCAAGTGGTGCATTATACATTCCAACATATGAGTACAATTACAAAGTTATCACCAGAGGTGATCAATATTACAATAATATTACATCACCAGAAAGGCGCAATTGCGAGATTACAAGCAGATGTACATGGATGAATAGTACCAAAGGCACTCATGAGTTCGCAATAGGAGAACTCGAGAGGCAAACAGGGGGCCTGGAAGGATGTGGCTCTGAACAGTCTGCTGGAAATCCACGCTACCGCTGCGCTACTCTGACCATCAGCTGGGAGAATCCACACGCTCCAATCTCCATGACCTGGACATGAGAATCCAGGGGAGTCAGATGAAACTCCCCAGGCGAGTGGTGATACAAAAGCCAAGTGGCGAGCATAGATAAGCATGCAGGAGCAAGTAGATATCAAGCAGGAACTACTCATGGTCTGATAAGAGAAGAGAAGGTAAAGTAGATAGGGCAACACCAGATATCTCCTAAACTAACATAAAACCGATAAAACCGAATAAAATCGATTACGAGTAAAACCGATCGTAAACACTTAGGTTACAGCTCCATGAGACTAGTACATCGAAGGAATAATCCAAACAAGGAAACCCTCATCTATATACCTTTATCTCATGTCACCGTAATCCAAGCGCATAAAACCCGAGTTACAAAACAGCACAGCAATCCACATTAGCATATTATTATTATAGGGGCCGCCTAAGTTCCAAGCTTCGGTATGTGTCCATTCCCACATACTTCCACTCACAACTTATATAGCCAGTTATTTGGAAACTGATAAAGTTCGATGAATCATGTTCTGGATGGGCCCCGTACATGCCCGGGACAACGGTTCAGGAGTATCCGGTGCTGAGCCGGAACGTACCGCTAGGTACCGGACTTATTTACGCCCGAACAGGAATAGAGTATCGCAGATCCCATAGAGATGAGCCTAGGGCGTGTGCATACTCGGCAGGAATAATCAGGAGTAGGGGTGCCAGCACACCCCACGGAATCCCTGGTGGCCGCCAGGTGATCCCCAAGTATTTGGCCACGCGTGACTCGATAGTGCCACCATGAACATGATTAATCAGGGCCCATCAGTTTCCCCCAAACCAGGTGCAAGTTGTTTATTATAACTTATCAATATTAACAGATTACGGGAATAACGGGTCATGACAGGAAATGGCCCTACAGATTCAAGAGGTGGCCCCCACAGATTCAAGAGGTGGCCCCCACCGGGTACGGTGTGGCACTTTGTTCCATGTGGCACTTTGTTCTGAGGGGATGGATTCTAGAGGTGGCCCCCACAGATTCAAGAGGTGGCCCCCACCGAATATGGTGTGGCACTTTGCTCCGTGTGGCACTTAGTTCCATTCAGGATAACAGGTCAGGATTCCCGTAATGTGATAATCACAAGCCAAGTATTAATATAACAGGGGGGTACATAACAGGCATAACAGGAGGCAGGTAACCAATCATGTCAAGAGGTTGATATTAGTCCGGTGGCAAGTCATGTCATGACAAGAGGTCTTGCTAAGTAGTAGCATGTCAGGTGATATACATGTGTTAAATAGTATCATGTAATGACAAGTAGTATAAACAGGAGACAGGCATTAGCATGTAGTAAAACAGTAGCTGAGCACAACAAAGCGGAGCTGAGCAAGCTGGAATACAGACAGCAAGCAGGATTTATCCCTGGAGCGTCTGGCAAGGTTACCAGGACAACTCGGCTTAAAGTGCGAGTAGAAAATCCGCAACATCTCGCCTAGACGAATCTAGTGACAAAGCGCTGAACGCTGATCATGATGACCAGGCGGAGCCGAAGACCTGACGGTCCCAATCACTTCCCTTTCGGAACAGTGAGTGACCGGAGGCTGAACACCGAGAGACCTGCCAGCCCCAATCACCTCTCTTTCGAGACAGTGAGTGACCGGAGGCTGAACTGAGAAACCTGCAATGTTAGTACCACATGAACAAGAATCATCTATAATAATACAAGCATTCGTCACAGAGCAATACATGTCCAGATACTGACACTAGGCCATACACAATACGGGGACTCAGCCCAATACATAATACATGAAATGGAATACATATCGACCCGACGAAGTGGGGAAACCCAAATGGAGGCGAGAGCGAGAACACTCGCCTAAATCACTGGAAAGCCGGAAAGTCTGGAATCCATGGAACTTGCGCACGCGCCACTAATATAATATAATATAAATACTTGGGGAAGGAGAAGACACAGGGAGACGCAGGTTTTGACAGTGAGACGCGAGGGTCACAGACGCGGGATAGCAGACGCGGGGTTCGCGTCACGGAAAGTACCAGACGCGGAAATCACAGACGCGGGAGTCGCGTTGCGAAGATACCACAAACGCGGGGTTCGAGACCCGCGTTCAAATCAGGGCACGAGGGAAACGCAGACGCGGGGTTCGCGTTGCCGGAACAACAGACGCGGGAATAGCAGACGCGGGGATCGCGTCGCAGAGATGCCACAAACGCGAGGCTCGAGGCCTGCGTTTAAGTCAGGGCATGAGAATGCAGACGCAAGGATAAACTCCGCGTCACGCCAACAAGGACAGAACACAGACGCGGGCACTTAGCTTCGCGTCATGACAATACAGAAACGCGCGGAGCGCGTCAAGGGGTTGCCCAGACGCGGGTTGAGATCCGCGTCAGGAAACAAACAGAGAGAAGGAAAGGTGATTCCTTTGCTGTGCCCGACGAAGGGAGGTTCGGCCCAATCCAAAAGGAGGGTACCGGCCCCAAGTCTTGCCAACAGAGAAGAACGCGGCCCAATCCAAAAGGAGGGGCCGGCCCTGAGTCTTGCCGACGAAGAAGAGCACGGCCCCAATCCAAAAGGAGTGGCCGGCCCTGAAAGGGTCATGTCCAAATGGAGAAGACGAACAGGAAGAGGAACCAGGAAGAGAGAGAGACTCAGGAAAGAGAGTGAGAGGTCAAAGAGAGAGAGAGAGATGAAGGCAAGGAGAGAGAAAGAGAGGAGAGTGAGAACAGGAGAGAGTGAGAGTGAGAATAGGAAAGAGGGAGAGAGTCAACAAGAGAGAGAGAGAGAGAGAGGAGAGAGAGAGAGAGAGAGAGAGAGAGAGAAATCCAAGGGAGAGAGAGGGACCCAGGAGAGAAAGAAAGAGTGGGGGGACCCATGGGAGAGAAAACAAAAGAAGGGGGGCTGCTGCCCCCCTCTGGATCCCGCACAGCGCCCCCACTTGGGGGGCCCGCCGGCCGCCGGCCAAGTGGCGGCGCCGGGCGGCACCGGCCACCGGCAGAGGAAGGAGGGGGCGGCTGCCCCCTCAACAGAACAGAGGAGGGGGGCTTTGCCCCCTTCCTGCAGAGAGAGAAAGAGAGGGGCTTGTCCCTCTCAGATCAAGCACAGGGGCCCAGGTGGGCCCCTTGGCCGCCCGCGACCGCCGGCAGGGCGCCGGCGGCGCCGAGTCCAGGGGTGGCTCCGGCCACCCCAAAGGGAAGTGGGGAGTGGGTTTGTGGTGGTGGGTTTGGTGGAGTTTTGTGGAGAAAGGGAATGGAGGTGGTGGTGGTTTGTGGTCGGTGGTGGAGGAGAAAGAGCTAGGCCGGAGTTGGGGGGGTCCTCGCCGGCGACGAGGTGCCGGAGGTGGTGGCCGGTGATGGGGTCGGCTGGGCTCTCTTGGAGGAGATGAGGAAGAAGAAATAAAGAGAAGAGAAGAAGAGAGAAAGAAAGAAAAGGAAAAGAAATAAAAAAGAAAAAAGAAATAATGATGGGGAATGATTGATGGGAAAGGGGTAGGTGAGGTGGGTGTGGTGTCTCCCACGTGGGGGGAGTGGGCTGCTGGGTTGTTGGGAGAAGAGAAAGGAAAGAGAAGAAAAGACAAGATTGAAAGAAAATAATAATATTATAATATAGTCGCGAAATTCGACTGCTCCAGAATCCTTCCGAAAAATCCTCAAAAATAGCAAATATTATTCTAAGATGTTTGGTGAAATCGGATTCGAAAAATATAATGTAGTTTTTAAAATAAAAATCCTGGAATCTTCCGGCGATACCAGTCGATACCGACACGGTGGAATTTTCAAAATTCATAAAATCCTCAGAAAAAGTATTTAGGTAGAAAATATGATTTTAAGAAATAATGTCTAAGGACACTTTTAGTAATTTCAATTAGTTTGTAAATTAAAAATCTGGGAATCGGTCAGCGGCACTGGCCGACACCGGTTTTGAAGATTTCCAATTTAACTGAGGAAAATTCCAGAAAATCATAGAAAATCTAGAATATTGGAAAATGATGTTTAAAACTGAAATCGGTCAAATCGGAATACCGAAATGCCAAACCGAACAATACTCTAGGATCGGGCCCTCGGTTCAGACTAGGGCTGACTCGAGTCCACGAATCCAAATCCAAGACAAAACGTTTATGTAAATAATTCATAATACAAAACAAATACAAGAAGGTAAATCGAAAAATACGATCAAAAAATCTGAATACGCAACTAAGTACGTATTCCGGGAGCGGGGGTGTTACATCGGTCGACCGCACGGTCGACCGAACCAAGGGCCGGTCGACCGTTGCGGTCGACCGACGTGCACAGTTTTGTGCACGACTGGCAGACACTGGGCCGGTCGACCGGAACATAGAGCCCTGCTCTCTGTATCTGGGCGGTCGACAGGGCAGTCGACCGAGCCCAACGGCTACTGACTGGTTTGACCGCCGGACAACCGGGCCGGTCGACCGGCAGCCGTCAGCAGCCTGTAACGGCTAGTTTTTCAGAGATTTGCCTTGGGATTTGTTTGGGATTTTGATGTCTGATTTCTCTGAAATTTGAGGGCTACTCCCTGACCTAATAACCTAGCTATAATTATGTTTTGATCTCCTCTAATCCCTACAAATAGAGGGGATGGTCACTTGCAAATTAACAAGAAAAGAGAAGAAAAGTTGTCATTTGCTTTGTTGTTTTGAAAAGGAAAAGAAAATTTGTTTTGGGAAAGAATTTTCAGATCTTGTCTAGTGTTTCAACAGCAAGTTTTCAAAAGTGTTTTTAGTGCCAAAGAGATCCATCTTTTGTTTCAAAGTGTTTTGTTTCATTTCAAAGAAAATAGGTTTTGGGATTTGTTTCTTGGTCTAACATTTCTATATCTATTTGGTATTTTCCCAAGAGATTTTTCTTGATCAAAACACTTATTTTCCACACTGAGCTATCCTCTATCCTATTCTATTAGGATTATTTATTTGTGGGAAAAGGATTTGTTTGTGGTTGAGATATACCACCAAGTTATAAATCCTTCTTTTGTATTGGTTGGGCCTCTTCGGTAGAGGTTGTATTGGTGGAGTTCGGTACTCCGGTCTTCGGTAGACCTTGTTGTATTGCCTCGGTGGAGGTGTTGTTGGTTGAGAGAGGAGTTCGGTACTCCCTTGTTGTAAAAATCCTCCTCAGTGGAGGTTCCCTCGGTGGGAGTCCTCGGTGGACTAAATAGTGGATTGGAAATCCTTCTCGGTGAAGGCGGGGACGTAGAGCTCGGTGATCGAACCTCGAAACATATTTGTTGTTTGCGTTTGATCCTTTGTCTCTTAACCCTCTCTTTATTTGTGTTGTGCATAGCATCATTCATATCATTCATATATATATGCTTGTGTTGTGCCTTGCATCTATTCATATTGCTTATCCTTTATATGCTTGGTTTGCTTGTGTGTGTGCCTCACTTGTACTTAACCACGAGAGCTTCATATAGCACCTCAACCCTTATCTAGAAGAATCAAGAGGAGTTAGTCCAGAGCCCTTCACGGGGAATTCGGCTACACTCGGTGGTTGTACTAAGTGTGTTGCAAATTAGTTTTTAAATTCCGCATTTAGTTTTAAGATTAGCCATATCACCTATTCACCCCCCTCTAGGTGATTTCAATTGGTATCAGAGCCTACGCTCCTGATATTTAGGTTTAACCACCTAGGAGTGAGATCCTTGTTTGCTAATCTATCATTTGCATTTGCTTGTTTGCACACATATAGTTTGGACCATGGACTTCATGACCCCACCTAGTTTTGACCCTTCCAACATTCTTGTTTGGAAGACTAAGATGTCCTTATACCTAAAGACCCTAGGCTTGCATGTTTTCCTTGCCGCTACCAAGAGATGTTATCTTGGTAATAGCAATCATATAGGGGCAAATGCACTTGCCCTTGAGGCTATTAAAAGCACATTAAATAAAGAATATCTTATGCTTGCTTCTAACTTTGATTCCGCATTTGCAGTGTGGAACATGTTGACAACCACCACCTCCTCCAAGCTTCAATTGTCAATCCAACAAGAAGAGGAATCTAGTGGAGAATCCGAGTCTCAATGCTTCATGGTCCAAGGGAATGACTCCCTTGAGGTACAATCGGAAATTCAACTAGATAATGATGATTCTAGTTCTTCATGTGATGATCATATTGATGCCCATGCTTTGAATGAAGAACTTTCCATTGTTTGTGAAAAATTGATAGAAAAATATAATGTTTTGAAAAAGAAGACTTTAGCTTTAAATAAAGAAAATGAAAAATTGTCTTCTAAACTTGACATGGTTTTGCAAGAGAAGGTTGAGGTCTATAATGAAAGGGATTCATTGAGATCTCAACTAGACCTTACTCTAAAAGAAAATAAAATTTTAAAATCTAAAAATGATTGTGAAAATATTTTAAAGAAAAATGAAAATCTATCTTCTAAAGTTGATTTTGTTTTAAAGGAGAATGTTGCTTTGAAAAATAAAATAATTTCTATTTCAAATGATTTAAATGTTTGTTTAAAGAAAAATATTGTTTTGCAAAATAAAATAGATGCTCATGTTTGCCATGCTAGGGTAGTTCCATCTAGCACACCCATTGCATGCCATACTTCTTCTTTGATTAACAATGATATATCCTTGCTAAAGAAGAGTGTTGATTGTTTGGGCTCCACTTTGAGCCAATGTGCCAAGAGCCATACACGTTTGGAAACTTTGTTTCGAAAGAAACAAGTTCCATCTTTTCATGCACACCCCTCACGGCATACACATGCTCCTCACGGACACCATCATCACTTGTACGCTCATGTGTACACTTGTACACATTGTGGACGTAAGGGCCACCTTGCTAAATTTTGTTATGTTAGAATACATGTTTCTAATTTAGCAAATAAATTTGTTTGGGTTAGAGAAGGTACTAACCCCCATGGACCCAATAAGATATGGGTACCAAAGACCACCCCTCCTATTATTTATGATGTAGGTGTGGGCTCTCACATGACGTGAGAGTTGCCGTACCTTGGAGTGGATGCGTTCCGAGCTTAAAGGAAATTAATTGGATGCATCACTTTCAAGGGATATTTGGTGGGAGGACCACCTTGGTTCGGAGACATGGAGAGTTTCCTTTTCGGTTTTGGTAACAATCCTTTACTCCCGTTTATGTTTACATGCTTTCATTTCATTATTCATAGCATGTTTTAATGTTTAGTGATTATTATGATAATGCCATGATTATTAGATCATTGACATGCATGAATAGCATTTTGAGACACCCATGTTTAATATGGACCATTATTTTAGTGTTCTCACCTTTGTTTTGCTATCATGTTTATCAAGCTCTAATAACATGTGGATTTACACAATAATCATGTTTATGTTTATCATGTTGATTTTTTATCCCGTTTTATGCTTCATGATTTGATTACATGTTTAAGTGTTAGTTTTCATTAAGACTAGCTATATACTTGTACATATAGCGGGCAACAAATAATTCTATATGTTTGGGCTTGAATGCTTATTTGTACCAATTAGATGTGCTAGTATAGTCTAGTTTTGATGATCCATGCATTTGACTTGTATTCATACGTTACCCATGATTTTCATGTGTTTATATTAACTTCATGTATATGTCCATCTTGTCCAAACTATTGATTATGCATATACATCCTTTGAGCCACGTGCCTTCATGCATATATTATTGTGGACTCGTTGTGTTTGGATATGTATGTATACTTTAGTTTGTATAAGACATACATATGCCTTGAAGATTAAATAAGTTTTGATGATTTTCATGTATTGAGAAATAATTGAGCTTGAATGTCTACTTTCATGATTATTTGTGTCACATAACACTTGTACACTCACTTTATTTAATTATTTCTCATGATTGTGTTTTTCATGAGTATGATATGAGCTTTATGGATTTTGAGTGTTTCGTGATCATGTGAGCTACATGCTTTTCATGAAAAATATTTTTGTTTTATTCCTTACTTGAAGGATTCGTACTAGTTTAGAAGCTTTTCCATTTAACTAGTTCGTATTCTTCATTATGGTAGATGTTTTCAAATATACTTCATTTTCAAATCTATTTTTGAAAACCCTACCTTCCAATGGGCGGTTGGATGGGAGACCATACTCATGTATGCTTTATGGTGAAAATCATTTTAATCTTGATCATGTGTTGGGAGGATAGGGTATATGAGGTATACACTTGATATTTTTATTGTTTCAATTAGTATCATTGGACTTTTCAATTGATATCAATATTGACCTTTCTTGTATACTTATATATGTTTGTATGTATGTATGCTTTCAATTCCAATTGTATCAATTTCGATTGGTATTAAATTTTTCATACATATATATTTTGTTTATGCTTAAGCTTGTATGTTTAAATGAATATCATGTCTCAATTGATTAGTTTTCAATTGGTATCCTTAAACAAGTTTATGCATGTTTTTAGTTGGTATTTCATAAAGGGGGAGAAAATTTGATTTTGTCTTTCAATTGGTATTTGATTTTCACTCCCACACTTTATGATGAAAAAGATTAAAAGAAATGAATTTTTTTTGATTTTGGTATCATATGCTAATAAAGTATAATACTTTCTATTGGTATCAAGATTGTTCATTTACAATTGGTATATTTTTATGTTTACTTTCAACTGGTATCAAGAGGCACTTCATTGACATATTTTGTTAATTGGTATCATCTGTTTTTAATGAAAAAAATTTTCCATTGATAATTTCAATTGGTATTGTTTTAATTTCAGTTGGTATTGTTTTAAAAATTTACATTTAAAAATGTTTTAATATGTATTTCATATATGCAAGGAGAGCTTAACATCTCTTCTAAAATATAGATTCATGATTGACAAAGATGTTGTTTTGCTTTGGTTTTGACCCTTTATTGATGATTGACAAAAAGGGGGAGAAAGATGTTGAGTTTTATATGCATTTTATGTTTTTTTAAGTATCTAGAACATGTTTTGTTTTTGTAAATTTCATTTGGTATCTAGAGCATTTTATTGTTTATGCATGACTATGCATTGCCATTCATTGCATATTTATTGTTTATTTGTTTATGCATGAGTTAAGGGGAGCTTCCTTGAAGCTTACTTTAATCCATGCATATATAACTCCATGAGTTTTGTCATCATCAAAAAGGGGGAGATTGTTGGCCCAAAGGCCTTCCACTCTAGTTTTGATGATGATTAACTCATGTAGTTATGTGTACTAATAATCTTGTGATTTTAATTTCAGATCTTTAATCAAGATATTAGTTGGTGATTAGCTTCAACAAGATGATTTTGAAGCCTTTCACAAGTGATTCCAGGGCCGAGCATCATGATACATAGCACTCGCTCGTGGATCACGGAGTTTTGTACCGAGTCGCCTTGAAGATGAAGATCGTCAAGAAGACTTAGATATCCATAGTTTATAGTTTGTTTTAGATCCATATGTAAAGATAAGAATAGTTGATATGCTCAAGTGCACAACACACACGTTTTATGTTTTGGATTCGGTCCTTGGTTTAACACGTTTTATGTTTTGGATTCGGTCCTTGGTTTAACCGATATTGGTTTCATGAATAAATTGATCAAAACAAGTTTACTTTGTTTTTATGTATATTAGATGTGCTCTATATACATACATGCTTACATGACTTATACAAACTTATTTTGACTTTCCTATTCATGTATTGAAAAATCCAAGTTTGATAAAATACAAGATTGGTTTTTGATAAAATTTGCAAGACACAAAAATGATTCAATATGTTTGATATTAGTCTTGAAATTTTTATCACAAGTTAGTTTATTCATATAAAATGTTAAAAGAATTTTATGAATTTTTAGAAGATTTATTAGAATTTATTAGAATATTTTTAACACTGATTTTCTGACCCAAGACAGTGGCTGATAGGCCAGGTCGGTCGACCGCACGGTCGACCGAACCAAGGGCCGGTCGACCATTGCGGTCGACCGTCGTGCACAGTTTTGTGCACGACTGGCAGACACTGGGCCGGTCGACCGGCCGGTCGACCGGAACAGAGAGCCCTGCTCTCTGTATCTGGGCGGTCGACCGGGCGGTCGACCGAGCCCAACGACTACTGACAGGTTTGACCGCCGGTCGACCGGGCCGGTCGACCGGCAGCCGTCAGCAGCCTGTAACGGCTAGTTTTTCAGAGATTTGCCTTGGGATTTGTTTGGGATTTTGATGTCTGATTTCTCTGAAATTTTGAGGGCTACTCTCTGACCTAATAACCTAGCTATAATTATGTTTTGATCTCCTCTAAGCCCTATAAATAGAGGGGATTGGTCACTTGCAAATTAACAAGAAAAAGAGAAGAAAAATTGCCATTTGCTTTGTTGTTTTGAAAAGGAAAAGAAAATTTGTTTTGGGAAAGAATTTTCAGATCTTGTCTAGTGTTTCAACAGCAAGTTTTCAAAAGTGTTTTTAGTGCCAAAGAGATCCATCTTTTTGTTTCAAAATGTTTGTTTTCATTTCAAAGAAAATAGGTTTTGGGATTTGTTTCTTGGTCTAACATTTCTATATCTATTTGGTATTTTCCCAAGAGATTTTCTTGATCAAAACACTTATTTTTCACACTTGAGCTATCCTCTATCCTATTCTATTAGGATTATTTATTTGTGGGAAAAGGATTTGTGTTTGTGGTTGAGATATACCACCAAGTTGTAAACCGTTCTTTTGTATTGGTTGGGCCTCTTCGGTAGAGGTTGTATTGGTGGAGTTCGGTACTCCGGTCTTCGGTAGACCTTGTTGTATTGCCTCGGTGGAGGTGTTGTTGGTTGAGAGAGGAGTTCGGTACTCCCTTGTTGTAAAAATCCTCCTCGGTGGAGGTTCCCTCAGTGGGAGTCCTCGGTGGACTAAATAGTGGATTGGAAATCCTTCTCGGTGAAGGCGGGGACGTAGAGCTCGGTGCTCGAACCTCGAAACATATTTGTTGTTTGCGTTTGATCCTTTGTCTCTTAACCCTCTCTTTATTTGTGTTGTGCATAGCATCATTCATATCATTCATATATATATGCTTGTGTTGTGCCTTGCATCTATTCATATTGCTTATCCTTTATATGCTTGGTTTGCTTGTGTGTGTGCCTCACTTGTACTTAACCACGAGAGCTTCATATAGCACCTCAACCCTTATCTAGGGGAATCAAGAGGAGTTAGTCCAGAGCCCTTCACGGGGAATTCGGCTACACTCGGTGGTTGTACTAAGTGTGTTGCAAATTAGTTTTTAAATTTCGCATTTAGTTTTAAGATTAGCCATATCACCTATTCACCCCCCCTCTAGGTGATTTCAGTATATAGAGTAGTCGACTATACAGGGTAGGGTAGTCGACTACATAAGTTACTGGCAGCCAACAGAGAAGCAAATACATTTGGATCAAACCCAGTCGACTATAGCTTCAATATTAGTCGACTAATAGGTAGTATTAGTCGACTATAGGATGACCTAGTCGACTAATAGGTCCTGATTACTGTGTTTGGGTCGGGACTTCGGCTAATACCTAAAATCTACACAAATGGTATAAAGACACAATTGCCAACCTGATGATTTAGTCCATATAGACCTACTTAGCGGGCATGCATAAATATTGTTTTACTCACTGAGCTGTCAAGCTCACTCTGTTTTATTACCACCTTCAGGTTTGGACAAAGGTAAAGGACCCGCTTAAAGGCAATATATGCGGGATAGGCGCCAACGGAGACATTCCACCCTTTTTAATTTCTGCTTTTGATATGTATATGATTGTAGAAACTATGCATAACTTTTATTGGATGCTTGTTATTAACTTGTAAACATTGTAGCGCTTGGTGCTAGACTCTAACCTTGTATTACATTTTGTAATAGTAATATATTAGACTGCGTTTTCTAGCAAGTTGTCTGACCAAATATGTTAGAAATGGAAGTATTGTATCTTGATGGGTCCCACGCTTGGATTATCTGAGATGATTGTAATCAAACGGAAATTTTTACTGGGACCGTTACAGTTGGTATCAGAGCTAAGGGTGGTAGGAAGAAGGAGAAGGATAAGTCGGAGGTAGGAGACAATGGAATTGTTAGGCTTATACGTATGGACATGTGATTATAGTAAGGTAGTGAGTTTTATGTGACGGATTAACAATGAGTCAAGTGGTAATTAAGTATTTCCTCGCATCAGAATCAGGGTGCCCGCACATCCTGATTCGGGTGAGTTGACTGAGGGTGCGGGCTCTCAGTAACAACTTCTAGTGGTATGGGACACTGGAACGAGGGAATGCATTGAATTATCTATTGAACCTAAGTTATTCTAAAAACATGAGACTTACGGGTAGACTAAGGATAAGTATATGTGCAAGTGTGTGTGTGTGTGTGTGTGTGTGTGTGTGTGTGTGTGTGTGTGTGTGTGTATGCTGTTTCTTTCTGATTATAGCCGTATGTTGAGACTATTTCATGGGATTGAGATTGATACGACTCTTTGTTTACATGTAGATGGGGGACTCTGACATATATTGGCCAGTCTCTAGCTCGGATAGCTCGAGTGTGAGTTGGATGGCGGATTCTATGGATTAGGGTTATGAGTCTGACGAGACGGATCCAGAGGACATATTTATAGCCCCAGACCACATAGATTATGAGGAGGTTGAGTCTCAGGCGTCTAACGAGCCTGAACCAACCATTGTTGATACGGAGAGCTTGGTTGGGGATTCACTTGAGGTGACAGAGATGGAGCATACTAGTACAATAAAAGAGGAGGCCCGAAGAGGATTCACTTATGGAGGTGTCTTTTGGGATGAAACATGGGAAGACGACATGGACCTCTATGATGATCTGGATGACTGGTGCTGCGCATGAGATGAATTACCGAGGGAAGACCCGAGGAAGGCATGGATGATAGCGAAGATAGTAGCAACACTAGCAGAGATTCAAGGGGAGACTCTACCCTATGAAGGATGAACCTTTGAGCAAACACTTTTGATGTATATATATGTATAAGCCTAGTGTGCTAGATGATGGATATCCTAAGAGTTTGTTGTATATGCCCTGGCATATTTTATATGTATGCACATGGGTTAGTTCGGATATCCAAAGAGTAGACATATCAGTATAATATCTTTGTATCCATGTTGGGATGTACATATATATATATATATTATATATATATATATATATATATATATATAGCAAGCTGTTTGTTTGCAAAAGTAATGATGAATATGGTATTAAAATGGTTGCATGAAATTAAATTTTATCCAAATTGTTTCCAATTGATAAGTATGTTGATTAGACGTCCTTATCTTATAGGAAGGACGCATGGATCTAAATCAGCTACCACCAAATGAGTCCTTGTCGCTCGGGGTGTCACACTATAGTGTGATGGGGAGCGCACACCCCATGGACAACAATGAAGACTCTGAAGTCCAGATAGGAGGAGGTAATGGGACTCCAGGGGTGATGCCGGAGTGGCTCACACAGTTAATGACCAGAGCAAGTAATAACAACTCCCACCGAGCATTGGAGCAATTTCAGAAAATGAAACCGCCTGTATTTGAAGGGGAGGTGGACCCCTTACAAGCTGAAGCATGGCTTCTCCAGATAGAGAAGATCCTAGATGTAATGAACTGCACCGATGAGCAAAGGGTATCTTTCTCTTCCTTTATGTTTCAGAAGGAAGCAGAACATTGGTGGAGGGCGGTGAAGCATAGTGTGAAAAACACAAGAGAATCTATCACTTGGGATTTTTAGTGAACAAATTCACTGAAAAATATATCCCTGAGACGGCCAGAGACAAGATGGCGTCAGAATTCTTGGAATTACGTCAAGGCCTGATGAATGTGTCTCAATATGATCAGAAGTTCACTCAATTATTTAGGTATGCTGTTGCCTTGGTAAAGAGTGAAGCAGAAAGGACGAAGAGGTTCGTGAAGGGCCTGAGATCAGAGATTCGAGGCAGATTGATTCCTTTGCAACTGAAGAATTATCTCCAAGCTGTGGAAAGAGCTTTAGAGGTAGAAATGGATATACAAGAGGGTCAGGAAGACTGGGTGAAGGAAATTCCCAACTCTAAGCGCCCCCGATATCAAGGACCATCAATGATGATGGCATCAGGATCCACCAGTGGCAAGAAATTTGGGTTTAATACCACTCTTCAAAGGGGAGGAAGGGCCAGAGCAGAGGAACATGTTTGAGGAACAGAGACACTTCCTCGAAAACACAAGCTACCTCTGTGTCCCACCCCAGAATCTCGGAGGCCCCTTGGTGTCAGAGGTGCAGAGTAAACCATTTTGGGAACTGCCTCCAAGATAGGGCTTGCTTTAATTGTGGAGGGGTGGGACATTTAAAGAAAAATTGTCCGACAAGGCGCGGAAGCCAAGGGCAGAGTAGAAGAAGTGGAAGGCCAGCCATGAGGATGAATCCTCCCAGGGGACAAGCCAGTAATTTTGTACAGCCCAGTAATGCTCCACGACCTGCTGCAACTCAGTCATCTGTCCAACAACCACGGGTGCAAGGAAGAACTTTCGCATTAACCCACCGAGAAGCAATGGCCTCAAATGCAATAGTGGAAGGTATGATCTCCATATCAGGACATATTGCCCATGCATTGTTTGATCCTGGAGCTACTCATTCTTTCATATCTAGTGCTTTTGCTTATAAATTAAATCAAGTATCGGAACCCCTAGGATTTCAGTTGGTTGTATCCACACCTATAGGGGTAAAGATAATAGCTAGCACTAGATATGTGAGTTGTGAAGTGATGATTGGGGAGATGAAAACATCTATTGATTTGATTAAGCTAGGCGAGATGGAGTTCGATGCAATACTAGGAATGGACTGGTTGTCCGCTTGTGGTGCCCATGTGGATTGTAATAAGAAGAGGATCATCTTTAAAATGGAAGGAGCTCCGGAGTTTATTTTTGAAGGAGTAAAAGTTAGTCATGACATATCCTACATATAGGCCATTAAAGCCACCAAGTTGATGAGGCAGAGATGTCAAGGATTTTTTGCTTCAGTTTTGGATACCACTAGAACTAATATCAAGATTGAAACTATTCCAGTTGTGAATGAGTTCCCTGATATATTCCCGGAAGATTTACCAGGCTTGCCCCCAGATCGGGAGGTAGAATTTACAATAGATGTAATGCCCGGTACTGCCCCAATTTCAAAGGCACCATATCGTATGGCCCCTGCAGAAATGAAAGAACTTAAAACTCAATTGCAGGATTTATTAGACAAAGGTTTCATCCGGCCAAGTGTATCTCCCTGGGGAGCACCAGTACTATTTGTTAAGAAGAACGATGGGAGTATGAGACTATGTGTTGACTACCGGGAATTGAATAAGGCCACTATCAAAAATAGGTACCCTCTTCCTCGGATTGATGACTTATTTGATCAATTACAAGGGTCTTGTATATTTTCTAAGATAGACCTTAGATCGGGATACCATCAGCTAAAAGTCAAACCTGAAGATGTGTCCAAATCGGCTTTCAGGACAAGATATGGACACTTTGAATTTCTAGTCATGCCTTTTGGACTCAATAATGCCCCAGCAGCATTTATGGACTTAATGAATCGAGTGTTCCAACCATATCTAGACCAGTTTGTGGTGGTATTCATCGATGATATTTTGGTCTATTCAAAGGATAGGGAAGATCATGGGAAACATCTTAAAATTGTCCTTCAAATCTTGAGAGAGAGGCAACTCTATGCAAAATTGAAGAAATGTGAATTTTGGCTGGAGCAAGTAGGGTTTCTTGGCCATATTATATCCAAAGAGGGAATATCAGTGGACCCAATAAAAATTGAAGCAATCCAAGAATGGCCTAAACCTACAAATGTTACTGAAGTTCGAAGTTTCTTGGGATTAGCTGGATACTACAGAAGATTTGTAGAAGGATTCTCTCTAATTGTGACACCATTGACCCAACTAATTAGAAAGAATAAGAAGTTTGTATGGGGGGAAGAACAAGATAGGAGCTTCCTGGTGGTTAAAACCAAGCTAACATCTGCTCCTGTTCTAACTGTACCATCGGGGACTGAAGGATTTGCCATCTATAGTGATGCATCAAAATTGGGATTGGAATGTGTGTTAATGCAACATGGGAAAGTTATTGCATATGCATCCCGACAATTGAAGATTCATGAAAGAAATTATCCCACTCATGATTTAGAATTAGTCGCTGTGATTTTTGCTTTAAAGATCTGGCGACATTACTTGTATGGAGTGTCTTGTGAAGTTTTTACTGATCATAAGAGTTTGAAATACATCTTCACACAAAAAGAACTGATATGAGGCAGAAGAGATGGCTAGAACTAATGAAGGACTATGATATTTCTATTCAATACCACCCTGGAAAGGCCAATGTGGTGGCTGATACCTTGAGCCGGAAATCAGGAGGAATCATAGCCACTCTGATAACTCGCCAAGCAAGAATATTAAGAGATCTAGAGGAAATGCAAGTGGAGGTGCGAATCATTGATCTTCCAATACTAGGCATCAACTGAATCAAGTCAGCATTCAATTTGATCTATATGACAAAATCAAAGAGGGCCAACAAGGAGATACTCAAATAAAGAAGGTTATGAAGAAAGTACAAGAAGAGAACTCAAGGAGTTTCAAATAGAAGATGATGTACTGCGATTCGGACGCAGATTATGTGTGCCGGATGTAGTAGAGATCTAAGAAGAAATAATGAAGGAGGCTCATTATACCCCGTATACAGCTCATCCGGGGAGCACAAAAATGTATCAAGATCTGCGTCATAACTTCTGGTGAGATGGAATGAAAGTAGATATTTTCAATTTTGTCCACAAGTGTTTAGTCTGCCAACTAGTGAAGGCTGAACATAAGAAGCCCCCAGGATTATTGGTGCCCTTACTGATTCCTGAATGGAAATGGTGTCAAATTGCTATGGACTTTGTTACTGGACTTCCTCGGACATCCCAAGGACTAGATACAGTCTGGGTAGTGGTAGACAGGCTTACTAAGTCTGCCCACTTTCTGCCTATCCGGATCAATTATTCAATGGAAAGACTGGCTCAAGTATATATTCGAGAAATAGTTAAACTGCATGGAGTACCTGAGTCCATTGTATCCGATCGGGATCCTAGATTTCAATCTAGATTTTGGAAGAGCCTGTCCAAAGCTATGGGCACTAAATTGCAACTCAGTACAGCAGCACACCCCCAGACAGATGGACAGTCAGAGAGGACCATTCAAATATTGGAAGATATGTTGAGAACTTGTGCATTAGATTTTGGAGGAAGTTGGGACAACTATTTACCCTTAGTGGAGTTTGCTTATAATAATAGTTATCAGTCCACTATTGGTATGCCTCTATTTGAAGTATTGTATGGTAGAAAATGTAGATCACCAATCTGTTGGGAGGAAGTTGGGGATAGAAGGATATTCGGCCCTGATATGATTCAAGAAGCTACTGAAAAGATCAAGTTGATCAAGGAAAGAATGAAAGCAGCCCAGAGCAGGCAGAAAGCTTATGCAGACAATCGCCGCAGACCACTGAAATTTGAGGTGGGGGATAAGGTTTTTCTGAAGGTATCTCCAATGAAGGGAGTAAGACGCACCGGCAGTAAGAACAAATTAGCTCCTAGATATGTGGGTCCATTTGAAATATTGGATAGAATTGGACCGGTTGCTTATCGGTTGGCCTTACCTCCTGCTTTGAAGAGGATGCACAATGTATTTCATGTCTCTCAGCTGAGGAAGTATGCACCTGATCCTGATCACATAATCTCCTATGGAACTCTACATATACAAGAAGACATGTCTTACACGGAAGAGCCAATACAAATCCTTGATCGCAAGGAGAAGCAATTGAGAAGCAAAAATATTTCCTTGGTCAAAATCTTATGGAGAAATCAAAACATAGAAGAAGCTACTTGGGAACTGGAAGAGGAGATACGGAAGGACTATCCACATTTGTTCCAAGGTACGTTAAGTTTCGAGGATGAAACTTCCATAAGGAGGGTAGAATGTAACACTTGTCTTAATAAGCACCTTTTTCCTAACATCTTAATACTTTAGGGAAGTGATGGAGTAAGTATTCATGTTAGATCCTATACATGATACTATGTCTATTAGTATGTATATACATATGTATGTATGTATAAGAAATGAATACAACCTCATGCTTGTTGACTTTACCACCATACCCCCTCACCATGCTTGTGGGTACTAGTACCTCATGAAGGGGGGAGGCATGGAGCCTTGTTTATAGGGTAAGGTATAGGAGTAGAGTGATGGGGTTAGGGAGGGACACTTAACATGTTTTTATAGAAGAGATTGGACTATAAATAGGAGGGGGATGAAGAGAACAATATCATTTGGAAATACCCTCTCTCTCTTCATCTAAACTCCACAAACTCTCTCTCTCTCTCTTCCCCTTTGCAGCAGCAAAAAGGCAGCAGCAGCAGCAAAAAGTCAGCAGCAGCAGCAGCTAAAAACAGCCCTCTTTTCTCCATTTCTTCTTCACAAAAACACACTTTCTCCCTCTCATTTCCCCACAAACTCCCCTTACTTCCATACACAAGAAAAAGATTCCATTTTTCATGTTTTAACTCCTCCAAAAGCCCTATAGAACGAACTAAAAGGGGTGATCTAGAACAAGTTAGGGGGAAGTGACAGTGGTTGAACGGTAAGAAAAACTTTAAGAACTCTACCCCTCTTGTGCTCTTTTAGCTATAAACTAATTATGACATTGTTATGAACTTGTAAACTCCGTCGTAGCGGGAGATCCAGCTTGATAAAGAGTTAACCGCTTCAAAGGGTGAGTAGAACATCCGGACTCTAGCAACATGGTAGGAAGAGTAAAACTTGGAAATAAAAGGAAGATTCTAAGTGATAAATAAACATGAAATTGAAGGATAAATTCATGGGTATAAATTATAGATTTATGTATACATAATCTTATGGAAATCATGTAGAAGTTAAGCTCATGTGTATTTAACATGGTAGTCCACTATATGCTTCTAGAGAAAGAGTTCTATAGATAAATATGATACTTGACACTATGCATGTATTTATGGCTACACATATTTTATGATGTCGAGATATGTTGGTTATCTTGTAAAGAATCGCATATTGATAATTTCACTAGTAGTTGCTCATACATGTTAGTGAATTTCATGATATTGGCATGTTTTACAGTAAAGATCATGAAGCTTGTAAGTTGTCGTTACTTTATGTGTTTTTGCATGTTGCTATTACATGAAGAACGTGATTATTGTATTTTGGAGGAAGGGACCGGGTTGAACCGGAGGTGATCGAAGGGGAGATTATACGGTAATGTATAGGAGGAAGGGACCGGATTGAACCAGTGGTGATGGAAGGGGGAAATTATTGCGTTGAATGACGTATAGGAGGAAGGGACCGGGTTGAACCGGAGGAGACCGAAGGGGGAGCCCAGTGTTATAATCAATAAGTATGTTTATATGGCTAAGATAGAAATTCCATGTTGAAATCATATATATATTCTTAAAAAAAATTGAATCTGGAATAGTCACTTACTCAGACAGGTTTCAGTAGATTAGTCGACTAACCCTTAGGGGTAAGTCAACTATAGATAAGATAAATGGGTAGACTAGCCGCTGGAAAACAATATTAGTCGACTACATATAGACTGTAGTCGACTATCCTTAGTTACAGAGAACAAACAGAGAGTAAACAACTTCTTTTAAACATAATGTAGTCGACTACAGTTGACTATAAGTCGACTAGTATCTAGTATAGTCGACTACACCAGAAAGGGTAGTCGACTAGAATTGGGTATAAGTGACAAACAGAGAGCAACACACCATTTGACCTATACCTAGTCGACTATAAGGATGTGTAAGTCGACTAGTATATAGAGTAGTCGACTATACAAGGTAGGGTAGTCGACTACATAAGTCACTGGCAGCCAACAGAGAAGCAAATACTTTTTGGATCAAACCCAGTCGACTATAGCTTCTATATTAGTCGACTAATAGGTAGTATTAGTCGACTATAGCTTCTATATTAGTCGACTAATAGGTAGTATTAGTCGACTATAGGATGACCTAGTCGACTAATAGGCCCTGATTACTGTGTTTGGGTCGGAACTTCCGCTAATACCTAAAATCTACACAAATGGTATAAAGACACAATTGCCAACCTGATGATTTAGTCCATATAGACCTACTTAGCGGGCATGCATAAATATTGTTTTACTCACTGAGCTGTCAAGCTCACTCTGCTTTTATTACCACCTTCAGGTTTGGACAAAGGCAAAGGACCCTCTTAAAGGCAATATATGCGGGATAGGCGCCAACGGAGACATTCCACCCTTTTTGATTTCTGCTTTTGATATGTATATGGTTGTAGAAACTATGCATAACTTTTCTTGGATGCTTGCTATTAACTTGTAAACATTGTAGCGCTTGGTGCTAGACTCTAACCTTGTATTACATTTTGTAATAGTAATATATTAGACTGCGTTTTCTAGCAAGTTGTCGGACCAAATATGTTAGAAATGGAAGTATTGTATCTTGGTGGGTCCCACGCTTGGATTATCTGAGATGATTGTAATCAAACGAAAATTTTTTACTGGGACCGTTACAGTTTATCGATGAACCAAAGCACCCTCAAAAAGAGGAAGAATCTGAGGAGTACTGCGAGTCAGACGGCGAGGGAGAAGATGAGGAAAAAAGTGATGAACAGGAAGACGAGGAGAATGAAGACAACGAATCTGCTTATGATAGTGATGACGACGAGATTTAGGATTTCCTGATCTTCTGATATTTAACGTTATTTTGTCTTCTTTTAAAAGCTTTTAATACTCTTTTTTTGTAAGGTCTCTTTCTGACCATATTATGTTATAAATAAAATTTACTTCTATCTGTAAAATAATTTTTCATATTTTTAAAATACATATAAAGTATATCGTTAGTTATTATTTCTTCATCTTACCTGTGATAATGGTCGCAGTATACAGATAATAATTACATATGAAACTGCGACCACGGTCGCTGTCCAGTCATAAATAGTTTGATCGTTTTGCATTCAATAAAGTTAAAAACAGCGACCATAGTCCCAGTCCAAAATTAAACTATATAAACAGATAATACTGCGAACATGATTGCAATCCTCTCAAATCAATATATTTCATTGTATATCACAAATTAGAAAACTACGACTGTTGTCCTTAAACGCTGCGACCATAGTCGCAGTCCTTATCTGCATGCAATATGTAAAAAAAAATTCATAGTTTATAAAACTGCGACTGCTGTCCTTAAACGCTGCGACCATAGTCGCAGTCCTTGTTCGCATGCAATGTGTAAAAAAAATTTCATAATTTATAAAACTGCGACTGCTGTCCTTAAACGGTGCGACCATAGTCGCAGTCCTTGTTCGCATGCAATATGTAAAAAAATTTCATAGTTTATAGGAGACCACTACGAGCTTAGGCGCATTCCTAAAATATATAATATCTATGTAAAAAAAAGATTTAATAAAGAAGCATTCAAATTTGTTTCGTGATTTGATAAAGTTGCACTCGAAGAAACATGATTCATATTCAGTTGGTCGCATTTATAAAAGATAATTGTGACAATATTGACTAACGTCAGAAATATAAAAAAATAAAAAACTATACAGATCCACTATCTTTTATCGCAGGGGCATTTAGTAATTTCAACTGTTTCAGTAGGTGGGCTGTCCTTTCTAGTGTGGCTAATAATGTGGCACGTCACCGCAGGCTGAGAGGGACTCTCAACTGTCGGCTGATATTCATATTCTGTATATATATATACACACACACAACGGAAATATGTATATCAGCTAACAACTGAGAGGGTATATACAACGGAAATATGTATATTAACTAACAGCTGAGAGTCCTTCTCAGTTATATATATATATATATATATATATATATATATATTATTTATTTATTTATTTATTTACAACAGAAATATTTATATCAGCTAACGGTTGAGAGTCTCTCTCAGCCTGCGGTGACGTGCCACATTATTAGTCATACTAATGAGGACAGTCCTGCCTATAGGAACAGCTGAAGTTGCTAAATGCCCTTGCGGTAAAAGATGATGGATCTGTATAGTTTATTATTATTTTCCCCCTCTTTTCTAGTTTGCGCGCTATCAGATCTAGATTTGAGTTTTTGCAGAGAAAATCTTTTTAAAAATAGGGGGATTATGATCAATTTTTTTTCTTTGCAGACCTAGATCTCCATTAGCTTTCTATCGGGATCTTCATTAGATTTAGATCTCCCTGTCTATTAATGTCGGCAGCCAATCAGAACACATCTCCTGCTAGTTCAGTTAGCCGATGGCCTGATCTCTTTCTCCTGATCTTAACATTAATCATATATCACCGGGGTCAACTCCCTTACAGAAAATAGAAAATTCGGAAGGATTGAGATCTTTGGAGGTTGATCAGGAGGTTAGTATTTTTTTCCTTTTTATTTATTTTATTATTTTTCGCAATTTCTCATTTGGAAAATTTTTGAGTAACATAAATGAAATTGCGACCAAGTTTTCGTCTTATAGAACAATTGCGACCAAGGTCGCAGTATTCTAATTAACAATTTCACATTTTTTAAAACTGTGACCTTAGTCGCAGTCTTTAATTAAGTTAGATCTCCGACCTTTGTCGCGGTCTTTTTAATTATTAAAGTCCACGTTTTATCTTATGGTCATTAAATTTTTAAGAACTGCGATAAAGGTCACAATATTTAATAAAATAATTTTGTTATAAATTTAATAGGTTGTTGATAAAGAAATAGATTATTCAAGATCCAATAGTGAAGTTCAACATCAACCGATACACATAGGACTATCTTTCATTGATGATTGAAGATCAAGAAGTCGGATTCAAATCAAGATCTATATGAAGACCGTTTTTCAAGATGAAGAGTTTAAGTTTGTATACATTCTTTTCTAATTTACTAGATCGGATTAAATAGTTCTTCTTTGTTTTTTAAAAAGAAAGAAAGAGTTAGTAATACAAGAGGAGGAGGAGAAGAAGGTGATGTGTTGGTGTTTTGAAAAGAAAAGAAAAACTAATCTAAGGGAAAGAAGAATCAAGAAAGAAGAAGTGTGTTTCTAACCTAATAACTAAAAAAAGAAAAAGAAAACTAAAATAAATACTTACTCACCTCTTTGAAGCTTGCTTTACCTTTGATCCGTATTGACAACTTACCTTGGCTTGAAGGTGATCATTGCATGACATATAAGATCTTTCTCATTCTTATCGATCTATAAAATGAAAGTACAAGCAAAAACTAAAAATAGAAAAAAATTCTAATTGTTAGAAACAAATGTCCATCACCATAAGCTATCAGTGACACTTGGAAGGGTAAGGCATAATCGAGGTTATCGGAATCATCTGAATTACAATCAAGTAAGCAAGGTAACCAAAGTAAAAAATAAGAAGAAGATGAAAAACAAGCTTTCGTTAATTAGAAAAACAGTAAAGAAAAAAAGTTTATATTGTTATCACTCTCAATACAAATTTTTCTCTCCTTCTTCGATGAATCTCTTCTCTATCCTAAGGTATAAAAAATAAAAAATTACATAAAGTAAATAAAAAAAATCTAAGTTGAACTACAATACTAAGCCTAATTCTAACTCTCTGCTGGAGTGGTGCCCTTTTGCCTTCAGAAATGCCAGTTTTTATAGGCAAAAGAAGATAGGGAGAGCGTAAGAAGATAAGGGAGCAAATGCTCCCCTAGATTTGACAACAAAGTCGCGAATCCGCAGCCAGGATCTGGCCACATGGCCAGATTTGAGGGGTCGTGGTCTTCCCTGCTCTGATACTCTTTTATCCTCGGTAGATTTTCAGTTTGAGCTCTGATTTCAATCTGATCTTCGTTGATTCTTCATTTAACTGAATATATCTCTAGAAATCTAATTTTAACTGGTATTATCTTCTCTGATATAGATTGATCTTCAAGTAACCAAATAGATCCATATAAATCAGATTTAACTGGTCTTTATTTGGTATTATCTTTTCTCCTTTCATTAATCATATCCTACATGAGTTAAATATTAAGATAAGGTAATTAGTAGAGTTTATTGCAAAATAAGTATGGAAATATAATAACAAATATGTAAAATACATGTACAATCACATACAAAAGCTTTAATATATAAGATTTCAAATTTCGCACGAAGTCATTCGAAGAGTCTAACTGTACTCAGAATAGTGGAGTTGTTGTCATGACGACGACAAACAACACAAATATGCATGATAATGACCTGAGGAAAGAAGTTATTACTTATTATAGGGTGATCAAAGATATCATTTAACTACCATCAGTAAAGGTCTACATCAGTATTTCATAGAGTAAAATTCACATGCTGCTTTTAGAAAAGTTTAAACTCAAGAATTTTGGCTAGAGCGTGACTAGTCAGGTTATATCTGGTTACCAGGTTAGTTTCTTTGGGTGTAAATCCAAATTTCTTTGCTTGAAGCCATGTCTTGTGGACTAAATTGAAACCATTGTTGTGAGAACATATCAGTCAGGGACATACTATGCTCAAATGCATTTATTTTGATGCTGCATGTCAAAGTCATTAATCTAGAATTGATGGTTTATCTGGGATTGATGTTTAGTTCTTGCTTTCAGACCTAGGACGTTGCCTTAGCTAATAGTCATTTCTTATAATATATTATTGATTTGAAACTAAGATGTTCTGGAGGTTTCTAATAGGGGTTCACAACCACCTTCATGTCTGGCCTTTGCCTGTGAGATCTCCCAGCAAAATTATTATGTCTGCAATAGAATATGACAAATTTTATTGCTACCAACCTATGGCGATTGTACTGTGCCATATTATTACTTCAAGATATCTTTTTGTGGCATGTGAATATGTCAATATATCAATATCCATTTCTACACAGTTTTTGCTTGTCTGCAGTAATCTACAAAGAGCACAGGTTTATATTTTTGACAATGACTTTATGCGTTGATAAATATATCTAAATGCAGAGGTTCCTGGTGGTCTGGAATTGGTTGGTTATTATCCTCGTGATGAAGAGAGAGTCATGCACCGTGGAGGGAGGGAGAGTGAAGGAGTCGGTGCATCTTATGACCGATACCTGAGAAATGGGGTATGGTGGTAGGTGTCGTTTATTTGATTCTAATAGTTAGCATGTTTGCCTATAGAGATTCATGATTGGTAAACTCTTCAGCCAGTATCTTCCATTGGAGTTGGCGAATCTGCTAGGTCTGGGCTTGTAGAAATGCCTCGCCATCCTGTTGATGATGGGCAAACAATGGGGATTGGGGGCACAGATGAGCGGACAGTTGAATACGGAGGGGGCAGACGGGAAAAACCTCTTCCTCCTGATGCATCAAGTACCTTGTTTGTGGAAGGCCTCCCTGCGTACTGTACACGCAGGGAAGTGTCTCGTATCCGTGCATTTATGTCCTGATTATCTTTGTTGTGGATTTTATCTTTATTTCTGTTTCCTTCACTACTATTTCCAGATGTTTTTCGTCCTTTTCCAGGTTTCCGGGAGGTTAGACTTGTGAACAAGGAATCTAGACATGTAAGTTCTTTTCATTTCTGTACTCTTTTATCTAGTTTTTCCCAGTCTTGTTCTAGGTTCAACTATTTTGTTGATTCTCTACAGGCTGGAGGTGATCCATGGGTTCTTTGCTTTGTTGATTTCTCCACCCCAAGTCAAGCTACAGTTGCTTTGGATTGTTTGCAAGGTGAAAATGATACGCTCAATATTTTATTTTTAGTTTACGAAATTGTTAACCTAATTTATTTTGACTTGTTTTACTTCTTGCTGGAGCTATTTTCTTGTGTCTTAGGAGCTTTGTTTTGGCCAATTGTGCGTTTGATCCTTGCACATATATTTCGAATTACCTGCCGTTTGTTCTGATATGATATTTACATCATTTGGCCCCTCAAGTTTCTCTCCTGCTGGTCAACATGTCATTTACTTCCAATGTTTTAATTTTGGTGCCTATTTTGTGGATTTCTGTTAGAAATTGATTGCTAGTATAAGTATAATTGGTTTTTTTTTTTTCTCTAATGAGGCAATCAGGTATATATAAAAGTAGAAGGTATCAATTTTGTATGATGTGGCGAAAATGAAAAATCTTTAGTGGTCATGTCGTAGAGCCACCAAACATTTACTAAAATTTACATTGTTAATAATGCAAATGACTGATTATAAAAAGGAAGGAGTTTTTCTAAAAAGTGCCCTAGGCTGCTGCCCACGCGGGGTGGTCATCTTGTTGCCTCACCTAGTGCATATGTGGCCAGGCGAGGCATTCTTTTGCCTCAATCTAATAAGTAATGAAAAAGGATGAAAGGAAGAAAGAAACAAAAAAGAAAAATTGAAATAAAATACCTATGATCATTCATAAACTCATTCAGCAGGAGCTCACCTCGTCATATTCTGCCAATGTTCCCTCCTGTTGACATGACTACTCACAGGGTATGGGGAGACGAGTGGGGGGGAATGGTTCTGTGCATTTGTTTAAGTTGAGGCCTGGCTCACTGTAAGGGGTGGGAGTGGGTTGTGGGGAGTTCCAAGTTCAAGTTTGGCTGCAGACTTTGTATCAAAAAATAAAAAATCCTTGTCATTGAACTGAGAATGAGAGATGACCTACCCATGTGGGGTCAGAATGCAATATAGTATCTTTTAACCCTTGTATAACCAGTATTTAAGGATCACTGTGCACTGAAGCTGGTTTTTATTTTATTTCATGGTTATTTGGTGGGGAGCTCCATATTTGGTGGGGAGCTCCAAGGCACACCGACAGGCCCAAGTGTTTAACAGTAGTTTTTATCCTCTCGTTCTTCTTCATCTCTGATCTACATCCCTTCTTTTGCTTTTGTCTTCTCTTCTTCCTCTCTTCTTTTTCGCTGCCTTCTCTGCTGTGTTTTTGTTTCCATCACAGAGAAGAACATAGTCCAAAGCAGGGCAGATACACCTGGCTGCTCTTCTCCCAGGCCAAACCTACTGACTGGCTGGCCATACAGAACTGGGTCTTAAGTGATGGATAAGGTGATTTTTTTTTAAATAAATAAAATAAAAATAATCCTTTGTCATTGAGCTGAAAATGAGATGGCCTACCTATGTCGGGAAATTCAAAAAATACATGTTCTTTTTGGAATATAGTATCTTTTAACCACTATAAAACCAGTATTTAATGATCATTAAAATGCACTGAAGCTGGTATTTGTTTTGATTCGTGGTTGTTTGGTGGGGAGCACCAAGGCACACTGGCAGGCCCTAAGTGTTTAACAGTAGTTTTTATCCTATTTTCTTTCCGTACCTTCATTTTCTTCTCTCTTTTTTCTATTCCTCTCTATCTGCTTCCTCTCTGATCTGCATCTTTCCTCCTCTTTATCTCCTTTTTGCTGGCTTTTCTGCTTTGTTTTTGTTGCCATCACAGAGAACATAGAGAGTAGAGAGATCCTGCCCGCTCCTCTCCCAGGCGAACCTGCTGACTGGCAGTACAGAACTGGGTCCGCTGGTAGCATGCAGCAGTGAGAGGTAAGAGAGAAGACGAAAACGAGAAAGCTGTTTCTTTTCCCTGTTCATGTTGCTCTCTTCCTTCTCATCCTCTCCTTCTAAGGCAGGCACTTGGGCTACGGTTAATATATCTGGATTTTCTGTATTTAATCATTATATTCCACTAATCAGGTGCTTTAGACACCCACCCACATATATAAGAAGAACCCATGATTGGTTTATCCTTCCTTTTCTTTGCAGTTTCTCTTCTTTTCTCTTTTGCTCCTTTAGAGTAGACTCTTAGCATGGTTCTGCTGCTAACCTCCTGTAAGTCCTGATATCTCCATAAACTTTATATCTGAACACTTAGTTTGGATCCCCATAGATGTAAACCACAACATAATCCAGATTTGATGTCCAGTTGGCAACTGATGCTATCAAGGGATATTGAACTGAACTCATTGTATGTCTAGGCCTGACCAATGATATGCAGGAGAGCTGAGTCCACTTCTCCTGAACAGTCTATCCATACAATTGAAGGGACAATGGTATCTGTGGACTTGAGATACTTAAGTATAGAGGGTGCAAATTGCATCTGTATACTACTCATGGTTCACAGTCGCGGTCTCGGCCGCCGACTCGGCGGGCACTGTGACGGATCGGTCTCGGCGACTCGGATCGGTATCGGGCGATACGCGCAAAACGCTACATAGAAAGCTAAAAAAATTCTAAAAAATCACGACAAATCTTAAAAAATGTAGACATCTACATTCATGTATCACATGTTCAAAATATATCACCTAGCACACTAAATATAAAGCGAAAGAATAAATACACGCGTCGTCGGTATAAGCATATCAAAATACATGTACATATAGTAAATTGCATAAACTACATTTATAAATACATGCTAATGTAGTTATTTCTACATTGAATTGCAATGAGGCACAAATCAGCATCATAATACTGAGTCAACCGAGTCAACTCGATTCTCGGCCGAGTCAGTCTCCTCTGAGTTGAGTCGACCGACTCGTGACTCGGACTCGTCTCGGAGCGGGCCGAGACGGATACGACTCGGCCGACTCGTCTCCGACTCGGCCGAGTCTTTGAACCATGTACTACTATCAGTTGTATAGAGAGGCTATGCGGGGAGGAGCACAGTGTACACTTTTCGCGCACAATCTATCCATACAATTGAAGGTACAATAGCATCTCTAGACGTTAGATATTTAAGTAAAAGAGTACAAATTTCATTTGTATAATATCCTTGTCTCTTTACTGCTGTCTAACACACTATCAAGTTAAAAGATACAAATAATAGGGTGATGGAAACGATGGATCATCTACCATAAGAATTATTATTATTTACATTCAGTTTGATGCAATATTTTATTATGGTTGGTGGCCAATTCGCTTTTGATTTAATCCATTTGAGAATGTTTGCTTGCAAGGTTCTAAATATCGGATATCGGAATTGTATCGGATGGGGGTTTTTCATATTGGATATCGGGAGACATATCGGGGATACGCGCGCATATCGGGCGTTCATATTGGACACTATATATAATGGAATATGATAATTAAGAGTTGGTTTAGAGTCATACATATCATCTATCTAATAAAAATGATGTAATATGTTTGCAGAGACAGTAAAAAATAATGTACATTTCCATGCAGTCGTGCAATAAATAAGTTATTTCATATCGGGTGATATATCGGACGATTATCGCCCAATATCGGGCAATTTATCGGCCGATATTTGAAATATCGGCTATTTTTTGCTGCAAACGATATGGCGAACGATTTCTCCATATCGTATCGGCATCAGTCAAAAAAGGAGATATCGGCCGATATCTCAGCCGTATCGGCCAATATTTAAAACAGGGTTTGCTTGATTTGGTTCCTATGTGCGAATGTGCTTGACTAGCACTAGTACTATGTCTGATACTGTCCCCTTAAAGAATTCGACCATAGTAATCCTCCCCCATCTGGAAATACTTATTTGTACTTGGCATCTTATTGACATAAATTGACGTAAAGTTGTGATGAATCTGCTCGCGAGCTGTGTCAGGGGACACTTCTATTGTGAAGCCATCTTGTTGGAGGAGAATGATGTCTTGGGGACACACATGTATCATGGACAATCCTTACTGTTTTTTTGTATATTTTTTAGATTTTCCTGAGTGTCAATGTGTCATGTTCATCTTTGTGCAAGCAACATAGTTTGCATGTTGTTGCTAACATATTTTTTTTAAAAAAACTCAAAATATCTATTTGTTTTGGGAAATCAGCTTAACTAACTGGTCTTGTAGGAGGAGGGTAGAATTTTTTTGGTATTAGATGGTTTCTTTTTGAATTTGTTCCATGCATCCTTATTAAGGTTCTTCCATGTTCCCCAGAAACTCAACCCCTTATAGAATGGCAGTGATTCATTTTTTGCAGGTTATATATTTGATGAGCACGACCGGGACTCACCAACTTTGAGGCTGCAATTCTCACGCTTCCCTGGTCCAAGGTCTGGTGGTGGACCACACGGTAGGCGTTGAATTGTGGGCCCATGCTTCTATAAGGCGGCGGATATGAATGTCAGCGATCTATGCTTTACTCGTGCGTGTGGTTTTCAGTTGTCTATGCCTGGTAACTCACTTAAAATATATCATGTTATGAATGAGCCGCATTATCATCTATTTAATCAGGAAGCACTCAGGAGCATGGTACCTTCCATGTTAAGAGTAAGGGGAAACACGATCTAGAGAAAATGGTGGTCCTTTCTGTTTTGTATTGCATTCACCGCAAAAATTTGGTACCTCAAGCTATTTCATGTTTATTAAGTTAAAATCTGGTAACAAGGAATTATTTGGTTGACATCTGTCATGTATCACTTACGATTTGTTTCAAGTTTTTCGTTCCGTATCTAGCCGAGAGTTGTAACTGATTTAATCACATCCATGCTTCTACTGATCATTTACTTTGAAATCTTGGATGTGGTTCTCACATCTCATCTGTTTATCCATTCTGTCTGCATGCTTGTCATGTGCTCTCTACTTTCTGAATGCAAGAACAGAACTCTTGTGGGCACTGTACACTGAAAGTTTTGTCTTGTTTTATGTGTTGATTGTACAGTATTGTGCATAATCTGCTTTAATTTGTTTCAAAGTTTACACTGACGTTTCATCTTGCTTAACATGTTAATATTTTGTTCCTTGTCAGCTTTATTGCTTGTTTCAGTTGAACTTATAGCCAACTGCAGCTGTTTAAATCAGTTGCATAACTGGATAAGGTGTGCGAGGGTGGTGCAAGGCTGACACTGATGTAACCACGTTATAGATATATAAAGGATCATGTACGAGGCTGCAATTTATATAGTTTAAAATTATTTAGAGATGACACGATTAGAGAAAGTGAAAAAATAATATGTTCAAAAATAACAAAAATCTTTTTCATTGATACCAGAAAAGAGAAGGGGAAAAAAGAGAAAGAAAGGATGAATGAATTTAAAACTAGCGCTTTACATAAATTTGAAAACCCAATTGATTCATGTTCTGTGCAAACTGAGGATCCATAAATTGGCCGCAACTTTGTTGACAATTTTCACAAAATGAGCAGTGTGAAATTCAATAATGTGGAAAGCTCGATGCTTTTATGCTTAAATCAGAGCTGCTTCTTAACAATTAGTTTAGAAAAAACATTGCAATAGCTTGATTGATCAAAAAGAGATTCTCATAATAGCTCGGTGCCAAAGCTTTATGGGCTACTGGTACACCATCCATCAGATATTGAGCTTGATATGTGATTTCTTGCATTCCTTGCCTTGAGATCAATGAATAAAAAACTTGGAAGTCTTATCCTCAGATGCATCCATGATTTAACTCAACGGCTAACAGGATAGACAATTCTTTTTGCAAGCTGACATCTTTTCCCTGATAGTCAGTGGATGTCGACAGTGGATTTGCTTCCAACTCCTTCGGAAGAACAGAAAGATCCAGTCTGATTCTTTGAACATCGCATTTGAAGATGAGATTCCTTTGCTTACTCGAGGGTTTTAGAGGTATTTTGAGGGCTTTAAGCTTCATTACCACCCTGAACATGGGACATAATCCAGCTATGGGCTGCTGCATAATGTTCTGTCAGGCCTCTCGGCTATCCTTCTCCCATCAGTATTGTTGATACTCCAGGTCAGAGAGCTCACAGTGACATATACAGTCATTGAAATAACTAAATTGAGTGAACTTGAGAGCTCTTCCACCAACATTCTTGTTGGTGTATCTTGCAGTATAAAAGTCCCTTGAGACAAGAAGGCAAATCTTTGGTTCCGATAAGCTATATCAGTTAAAAGCTTTCCAGAGAGCTTCCCTGTAAAACAACCTCCGAGTTTTAAACATGAATAGTTTTCTAATCATGTTTTCAAACTTAAGAAGATTTTATATTCTTAAACAAATACCTCGTGCTTAGTATAATAGACTCAAAAGTTTTCTTTTGAATTCTGGTTTTAATATTGGCAAAATTGATACAACTCTTTTTATTAAACATGTAGATAAAGTTTTGATTATCCAAATCTATATTGATGATATTTTGTTTGGTTCAACTAATGAAACTCTTTTTTAAAATTTTCTAAGACTATACAAAGTGATTTTGAAATCAGTCACATGGGTGAACTAAATTATTTTCTCGATCTGCAAATTAAGCAATCAAATGATAGAATGTTCATCAATCAAAGTATACCAAGGAACTTCTCAAGAGATTCGGTATGAAAAATTCTAAAAGCAAAAAAAACTCCAATGGGTAGAACTACCTTTCTAGACAAAGATGAGAACGGTAAGAGTGTTGATCAAAAGATATATAGAGGTATGATTGGCTCTCTTATATATTACTGCTAATAGACCTAATATAATGTTCAATATTTGCTTATGTGCTCGATATTAGTCTAATCCTAAAGAGACACATCTTAAAGTAGTGAAAAGAATTCTTAAATACATTAATAACACTGTTAATTATGGCTCTCCCTTGTACCGAGTGCATACTCATCAACACGCTCGGTCCAGAGCTCCAACTTTCAGCGCGTAGTCGGGTGCCACAACTTCAAAATCTTCCAGTTGGTATTCATCCTCTACACCATCATCTTCTGCTTCCCCAGTAGACGGATCAACCTGCAAGATGGATACGTGGATCATTGATATCAAAGACATAATATGTCATTAATATCACAAGCTAGATACATTAGAAAACCTAGATTAAGAGTAACTGAAAAATAGAACGCAAGTGTTCACACATTATAAACTGCTGAATCTAAAAATAACTTGTGTGTCAGTATACAAACTATCATCCTTTGTGCATTAAATGCACACCAAAGTACCTCTGTTTTAAGAATAAATCAATGCATGCTGCTTGGTGTGTATGAATCACTGTTACTGGTAGCTTTGGTGGGGCGATTATCTTTACATTTTAATTTAATTTTTCCTTCTCTTCTGGTGGGTTGGGTAAATTCTTGCTAGAAAGAATCTGAAGAAAACCCTCCCATTATTTCGAACCGGTCAATTTTAAAAATAAAAAAAATGAATCGCCAAAGAGAAAAAGTTACAGTGACATTCTTGAATATCCTTTTCTGATCCTGTCATCACCACAAGTCATGCGCAAATGTGTCATGTAAGCCAGAAAAATGCTGCTAGACCCAAGGAGAATTACAGAAGTATGACAATGCTGCTTTAAATCTGATTGAATGATGGTAATGAATTGCCAATGAAATTCACAGAAAATAGCTGGATAAGTCCTGTCCTCACAATCATTATTACTGTCAAATAAAAGCATAGTGTCCTTGAAAACACAAAGCAATTCCCAGCAATAAAATCTGAAAGAGTAAGAAAGTTTTTGCACATTTTGATGACTTCCGGAATAGACACCCCCCCCCCCCCCCCCCCCCCCCCCCCCCCCCACCCAAAAAAAATAAAAAAAAAAAGCAATTTAGGCATGCTCTTTAGAAGCTTGAGCCAGGACTATTAGTTTATCAGGCTATATAACTAATATCTGCCTAAGAGCAATACATATGACACTACCCATATTAACCAATACTACTTACCATGCCTTCATGAATAAACACATAAAAAACTAACACAAAACCCTCACCAAATAAGAGAGTCGTTAAGAAGGATGTGCAGGATTTTCCTCGAGCGCACTAAAGCATGTGCAGCCAGTGACGACTCACAGGCAATGTATCAAGCTTATCTTCATTTCCAAATCATTATTGAAAGATCACAAAGAGCAGCATGGATTGAATGTAAAGCTCAGAATTTAAATCTAAACTAGAATGTCAAAAGTTTCTGCAGAAGCCTCCAGTTAATAGCATCAAATGGATGGCAGGGATGGCATCATTGCATATATCATGGCTTCAATTAGCACATACAGTTACCTAAGAATACACTGATACACTTCTACATAGTGCAGTTAGAGGAGGACAGGGAAACTCTTGGCTGCTGAATCTCGATGACGAAAAATCAGCAAAGAGAACTCAAAGCTTATCCACTATCATAAAGAGAAAAACAAGGGCCTTGTATATAGCTCACCTCATCGTCAATATCAAATAGGCAGCGCCTTAGAAGAATAAAAATGCGAGGCTACCGGGGGGAAACAAAAATTGCAATATTAGAGGAAAACAGTAATAGCATCAGCAATTACTTAATTAACATCTGATCTGAGGAACAAATAAAACAAATGAAAGTTCGTGTATGTGATTTTTGCAATACCTTCAATGACTCAACCAAAGCACCAAACTTTGCCAAGGTACTGACTGCACAAGCTCGTATGGTGGCATTTTCAAGCACTGCCCGGTTATGGATATACCTTGTATATTTACCGGGGTCTGATGTCTTTGGCCCTTCATTCCCCAGAAAGTGAAGTATCTATAAATATAATAAAGAAGAGATGGTCACTACATCATTCAAATCTTTTCTCATAAAAACTCCATAGAAATGATGTGCACATTTCTTACACAGAATTTCTAAATGCAATACACTTTATATATGTGTCCAGTAAATCTTACCATATGATTATTAACCTCCAACTCGTCCGCCTTCAAATCATATACTTCTTTCCATTTCTTTTTTGCCTCTTTATCTGCTCTTCCAGGTATAAAAAAGTAATTGACTCGACCAACTAGTTTTTTCTTCAATCTTCTGTGAATTGAACTGCAAAAAAAAAATTAATTAAGAAAATGAAGTGAAAAAAAAAACTTAGGACCAAGAGCGGTTTAACTACTTACGCTCTCATCTTAAAATCCAGAATTGAGTCCGAATCATCAGGCTTCTGATCTCGAAGACCCTTCATTAACAGATAATTGTCGTGGTTGTGGATAAGAATTTTTGTATGATCCACATTTAAGCAGTCTGGAAAATCTCTGGAAAGAATGTGTAATGCATGCAGTTCCGCTTGGGCTGGCCCTATGTCACTGAAAACATTTCCGCGAATTGAGCCTTTTGCTATTTGTTCCCCATCTTGGGAAACAATATAAGAGGCTGTCATATGCTGCATGCGCACAAGATGCATGGTTTTTTTGTGTGCAGCATCATTATCAATTTCCAATGATGGAATGGATCTACGGAATAGACCGGGTATCATTTTCCTTCCAAACTTAATAAGTATCTGCACAAAAGGAATATAAATAAGAGCTGATTAGTTAAAAAATATGTATATGTCTTTAATGTTATTCTGAGATGATTAACGTAGATATATATATAGAATTAACCTCAAACGAAGAATAAACAGATATCGCAGACCTACTGGCGTTTGCTCTGAGAGTCCTCTGCAAATAAAATCAAAATTGTGGTTATGAGACGATGAACGTAGATATATATGAATGTAGATACGTTGAGAACTAACTGTATATAAAGACATCGCAGACCCACTCAAGGATGCTCTGAGACTCATCTGCAAAATAAGAAGAAACATTGTAAAATCATAATTGACAACAGAAGTGAAATCACCGAAAAAAAATAGGGATGCTTTCAATCCATGCACCCAAAAGTATCTAGCCTTGTATACAAGCAGATAAAAGAACAAGATCAAAAAGATATATTGTAGGTGAGATGAACAGTTGTAACGTTTCATGGGTTAGAATATACCCAGATAATATTTTATCTGAAAATTCAGAAGCAAGCTTTTGTTTACAGCAGACAAAAAGAAAAATAACACATTTTGAATACAAAAGAGGATTTGCGAAAGGACAACATTAAATCCGAAAAATTATCCATGGCTAAACAGGACAACATTAAATCTTAAAAATTATCCATGGCTAAACAGTATGTAGTCTTGTATGACCAAGACAAATAACTGATATCTCTATATTGCTGGAAAAAAGTTAGCAAGTTCAGTTAGAGATTTCTTTTACTCTGTCTATAGAAGGCAAAGATCTCAAGTGACCCAAAACTTGCGCTTAAGGTGTTAAGGATAATAAACCTATTGGTATGGCTAATAATGGTGGTGATGGTTATCAAGTAATATTACAAAGTCTTAGGCGACGTGTTGTTGATGAACAGTTGTGGGGGAGATTTTCCCATATGATTGATCGAGCGGTCGATTTCACACCACGGGATTAAACGTAACGCAGAGATTCACACACAGAGAACAAGCAAATACAAACATTTTATGTGAAAAGCCAATTTAGGAAAAACCACGAGGGTAGAATTCACTATTTTCAAGAAATTACAGTGAACTTAGTAGAGCTATACTTTGCTTACAATCTCTGCTTTTTTCCTTTTGCTTGATAAAGATCCAAGCATACAAATACCCTGCACATTGTAACTAAAGGTGCAGATATTATGAGTCTCTATAACTGCAAAATTTGCACGTTGAGATTTCTTCATAACTACTCAAATTATGTTCTTGACTGTTGGGAGCAATTTTCGCTACCATCTGTAACTGTGCTGGAGCAAGGGATGTTACAACATTCAAAACGAGGGATGATCTGGTGACATAACTGACCCCGTTAATCAAGAGTCTTGCTTGATGAACTGAAGGCGAAAATCAATAAGGTAGATTATTGTAGCTGCCTTGCTCTGAGCGGGAGGTGACCTAGAAGCGGCTGGGAGAATGGGAGTTCTCGGAGCAGAGGTATCCTTGGAAGGAGTGGCCTCGAGAACGGTTGAATGGTGCTCGGAGATATGTTCTGCTGGCATGTCTCGTCATCTGTTTCAGGCGGACTTGATGAGGTAGGACACGTGTCGTGATCCTGATGTAGATCAAAATCCAACCACTACGGATGCCCCCTCTACCTCCTTCGAGTCCTTGAGAGAGGAGGGAGCGGACTGATATCTTCTTTGGCTCGAGAAGTCGTGATGTCTTTTGTACTTTGAAGGAAAGCGGTTGAGATGTGTTTCCATACTTTGAGCTTTTCTGAAAGTTAAAGTGAGCATCTGGTTCATTAATGCGCACCTTCACGAGGATTTGACTTATTACTGCGAGGCTGTGCGATTTTGATCTGGACGCGTCGTGGTTAGAGGACAGCTGGAAAATTAATGATAGAAATTCTAGCATTATAATGAATGAGATGTGTGGCAGAGGCGGATCATAACTGGCTGATCTGACATGCCATAAATTGCGATATACGAACTGACTCTTTGGGTAGTTGAAAATTTGAATAGAAGGCGATCTGGTTCCTCTATCTATAAATAGGGTGGATCCTGAAAGAAGTATGCTCATCTTCTCAAGAATTCCTTGCCCCTAAACTTCTTGTTCTGGTAGATAGTGATATCGTTCTTCTTTTTCGTCTGATGAGGGAAAGGGAAAGGATGAAGATGGTAGAGACGTCTAGCATAACACATCAGTCTTCGCGATGTTCTTCTCACAACTCATCAATTTTCGCGACAAAATCATGCTACCATGGAAGATAGGGATGGCTCGTACTTGACATGATTTGCTAATCCGATCTCCGATTGGGCCAAATCAACTCCTTAGCTTGGTGCCCTGAGATCTTCTATGTTGGTGGTGGATGAGGTAGGAGTGGGGACTGTCCTGGATGGTAGCGAGGTGGACCCGATTCCATTATCGTCTTTCATGTCTGACCGTCTTCACTCCGGGCTAGATCTCGTTGCTTTTGCCCTTGGAGATTCTTCTCTTAAGGCGAGGCACAAGAAAGAAGTATGGGGGGTGCCCTGGGATGCTGCCGGTGAAGTATTCCTCTTTCTGGAGCACTGATCTCTTACTCAGGATGAAGGATCAGTGGTGTGACATCACTGTCTTGTATATCCTGGAGGAGTTCGATTGGCTTTCTTGGAGGCATGTCCTGATCGGAGATGAGGAAATTTCAGCTACAGAGTTGAGCCCGGGAGGGGAAATCTCTACAACAGAGTCGAGTTCGCATTCGCTTTCAAGTAGGGAAAATTCCATCAACGGAGCTGCGAAGACGGGACTTTAGAAGGGGAAATACCTGTAGTAGAATCCGATCTCCGAGTGGGGAAAATTCCATAGCGGAGTGCCTTGGAGGGATGTAGAGGAGCCTGTGTTGCCACCTCCGAGTGGGGACGAACATACAGCATTGAAGGTAATTAAGACGCGCATGCAAGCATATGATGAGACATTAAATAAAATATTAGATGCACATGTGGGTAAATCTGGTTGTATGAGCTTAACCTATAGATTCAAGAAACTAGTATGTCGAGGAAATAATCCAAAAAAGGAAACCCTCATAGATTTACCTTATATCTTATAGAGCCATTGTTCGAGCAAATCCATCTCGAGTTATCTTAGACTGGCCAACATGAAGCACATTCAAAATTGAAATCATACCTGAAGCTTTTCGTTCTCGAGAGATCAATAAACTTGTGACCATATGTGACTCGTACGTCGAGGGGGTAATTCAAACAAGAAAACTCTCATAAATATACTTTGTTCCGTATGTGGTCAGTCTTATTGGTCTTGCAAAAAATTGATCTGAAGTAAGGATATCACTCATCAACATATTGAATGTGTCTGTCCTGGATAGGGGCCCCTATCCGGTGATGTTCCCGTACGTCCAACGTGGGAGTAAACCCATCAGCGGAGTTATCCTTTCGTATGGGGGATATCCCATCAATGGAGCCGTCTCCCAAGTGGGAGAAATCCCATAATCAGAATATGAAAGGAACTCGGCAAAGGGAAACTATCGGGGATTCATTTGCTAGTGTTCAAATAAGGAGAGCTATAGGCTAGCATATGTGCTCCGAGTGGGGAAAATCCCATCAGTGAAACATCAGACAGGAGCTTTGAGAGAGGAAAATCCCTGAGCAAAGTGGGGACTCTGAGTGAGAGCAATCCAACAACGGAGTTTCAGCTCCCGTAAGACTACCAAGAAAAGCCTGTAGGTAAGTCTGCATTGATACTTCTGAGTAGAAAAAATTCTATAAACAGAGTGTACAAGCACGATCCTCCGAGTGGAGAAATACCAAAAGCAGAGAAATCATGTTTTCGCCTGAGTAGGGGAAATACCATCAGTGAGACGTGTGGATGGATGAATATCATAACCGCTTTCAAGTGGGAAAATCCTATCAGCGGGTTCTTGCGGCCACCTTCGAGGGGAAAATCCCATCAGCGGGATATATGAATGGATGGACATTGTAGTCACCTTCGAGTGGAGGAAATCCCATCAGCAGAGGGATCTCGTAGCCATCCCCAAGGGGGAGAAATCCCATCAGCGGTGCGCGTGAACGAATGGATGGACTGGAAAGGTTAGAAGCATAGAATAATACTTTAATCAAAAACTGCAATAATAAGGCTAGGATTGGAAGGAAGTACGCTCTGTATAGAATTCAGGTAGTCTGTCGATCATATTGTACTAGGCGATCAGGTTCCGCTCTCGAGTAGGTTGAGTGCTCAGTTGTCTGAGAATCACCTCGTGAGTGATGATGTACTCTGTGAGGAAGCCATGTTGGACGAGTTCTTCCAGGTACCTTCGGAGAGCCCAACAATGGATGGTTTGGTGCCCTTCGTATTCATGGTGGGAGCATTATTCCTCTAACTTGAGAAGTGAGGGATTATACTGATTATAAGGGCATTTTCATCTTTCACCACTGATTAAAGCTTCAGCGTTTAAGGGTGGGTGCACATCTTTATTTTAAAAAAGACGTGGTTGAAGCAAATAAAATTATACGAGTCTTTTTCCGAATTATGGGTTGACTTAAGTGGCGAAAACGAAATTTCCCATCATTAAAATACTAATAAAATATCAAGAATACTAATAAAATATGAATAAAATTTTAATAAAATATTAATAAAATTGTAGGTGGTAAATTCCTAGTAGGAACTTATCTACACTCAATTTGCGATCGGATTCAGAAGTAATGAAATGATCCGAAAGACAAAATTTTACGTAAAAACTCAATTTGAGAAAAACTACAAAGAGGGAAAAGATTCACTATTCTCAAAAGTTTACAGTGATCTCTGCTTTTTTCTTTTATTTTTCTGTATGTTTCTGTTTTTTATTTTTCTCATTCTTTCTCAGAGGGTCTCTCGGTTTTTTATACTCAGGGAATATTCCTTAGGACTGCGGATTATGCGGGATCCATAGCCGCATGATCTACATATTGTGATTTCTTCGTAACGACGTGGATTATGCCTGTGATTGTGGGAGTGATTCTTACTATCTTCTGTAACAGTCTGCATTGAATTAGGAGTTGTTACAACATTTAAAATGTGGGGTGATCTGGCGACTTAACAGACTCCATAATGTAGGCAAATGTTAATGGAGTTGGTTGCGTCACTTTGCTCAAGACGGAAGGAAATGATCTCGGGGTCGTGATATTTCTGGGAGAATGATCTCCGGGGCAGTGACTCCTTAGGAGGATGAGTGCCCTCGGGACGATGTAGTCCTCAGGAGGATAAGTGTTCTCGCGGTGATTTGACTTATCGGGAAGAGGCATGTCTTTGGGAATGGCTAGGAGATGTTCCTGGAGGAAAGTTTTGCTTGGCGTAACATGTCATTCGTCTTCGGGAGTTTCTGATAAGGAGGGACACATGTCTTGATCCTGATGCCAATTAAAATTTGACGACTACAGATGCCCCTCCGCTCCCTCTTTCTCTAAGCTCCAGGGAAAGAGGGGAGCGGATTGGCTCGGGAAGTTGAGTGGTTGCCTGTATTCTGAAGGGGCTGGTCAAAAAACCTTATCGTATTCTGAGCCTTCTTCAAAAACTAGAGCGGTTGAAGACAACTAGTAAATTGATGACCAAAATCTTGACTTCCTAATGGATGGGATCATGTCGCAGAGTAGATTATATCCGGTGGATTTGACATGCTGAAAAATCCGAGATGCAAAACTGACTTTTTGAATATGATTGGAATTTGAAAAGGAAGTGGTTCGGCTTCATCTATAAATAGGGGATCCTTGAAGCGTCTGGTCTATCTTCTCAAGAGTTCTTTGCCCCTTAATATTTTTCTTGGTGGATTGCAATAACGTTCTTCTTCATCCGATGGAAAAAGAAAAAGATGGAGATGGCAGTTGCGGCACATTGGTTTTTATGATGACATTGTCACGCCGCTTCAGTTTTTGTGACAAAGCTCAGCCGCTGGGGGAGATAGTTTGGGCCAAGCTCCAACTTGATATGCTCGAACATCTTTCCCTAGTGGTGGGCATAGCTAGAGTGAGGACTTGTAGAACGACAGTGAAGGTGGATTCCCGATTTCATCGTCGTCTTTCATGTATTGCAGTCTTCGCTCTGGACCTGTCCCATGATCCTCGCATTAGGAGACTTTTTTTTCTGAAAGCGAGGCCTGTGAAGGAAGCACAGATGGATGACCTGGGATGATGGGGTGTCCGTACTCTAGAGGCTTCTGGGCACTTGCTAGGGATGGAGGGATCATGATGCGACATCATTACGTTCTTGCACATCCTGGACAAAATCGTCTAGCTGCCTTGGAGGTGTGCTTCAAAAGAAGGGTTTTCGCTCAGGAACCTCCTATCTTTGTACAAAACCTCCCTGGGCTTGCCTCGGGGCTATGGATGGTGGCGTGAAAAATAGGATCACATCTGCGTGAAGCGTCCCCCGATTTGGTGGATCTTTGTTTGCTTTAGCATAACGAGCTTTGGCGAGTTAGAGTAAAAACAAATATGTAATAGACATCGTGTCACTCTTGTTAGATGTAACCCAATATGTATTTAAGTGGATGTAATCAGAAAATTTCATAATAAAAGCAGTTATATTCTAGGATGGAAATGTTTGTTTAGATCTTGCCTGGTTTTTTTTGTATTTGTTTTGGAATCAGATGTCTGCTCGGAAAGATTTGTTTTGACTCTGAAATGTCAGGTCTGGTTTTGCTGTTGGAGAGATTTGTCTCCAAGTGAGGGAAATCACATCTTGTTGCGGTTCTGACACTGCGCTATGGAGAACTGAGTGGGTAGATCCTTTCTCAGTGCGGGTTCCGACACCGCGCTATGGAAACCGATGGGGGAAATCCCATCTCGTTATGGTTCACGACACCGCGCTATTGAAAACTGAGTGGATAGATCCCTTCTCAGTGCGGGTTCCGACATAGCGCTATGGAAATCGAGTGGGAGAAATCTCATCTCGTTGCGGGTTCCAACACTGCACTATGAACACCGAGTGGGAGAAGTCCCATCTCTGTGCGGGTTCTGACACCGCGCTATGAATTTATTAGTGAATACATACAAGCATGCATTGAAACATTAAATTGAATATTAGATGCAAGTGGGGGCAAAGCGAGTTGTATAAGCTTTAACATACGGGTTCATGCGGTTAGTTCGAGGGGTAATCCAAAAAAGGAAAAACTCAAAGATATACCATGTAGCTCATGTCGCCATAGCCTAAACAGACACATCCCGATTGCCCCTACGGATCGAGCATCTCAAACTTTAAACCATACCCGACGCCTTCGTTGCCGGGAGGTTACACCTGTAGCGCCACTTCCTCGGGGGATTTGTAAGGCATATAACCATACGAAATCGATTCATCGAGGGGATAATCCAAATAAGGAAACCCCATAGATATACCTTATTCTGTGAATAGCTATAGTCTGACGATACATGCATGAAATTGGCCAGAGGTGGGAGAAATCCCAACAATAAATTGGATGCGTCTGTCACAGATAGGGGGCCCTACCCGGTCGATGATCTGGTACCTCCAATGTGGGAGCAAGCCCAACTTAGGAGTTATCCTCCGTGTGGGCGTCATCCCACATCGGAGTGATCTCCCAATTGAGCGAAATCCCACAATGGAATCTGTATGTTTGTATTCATCCGCCCGTAGGTTTAGATGAGGGGAGCCAGTAGACTTGCCTGTTCTGAGTGGGAAAATCCCATTAGCGAAATAGATAGGGGCTCTGAGAGGAGAAAATTCCTACAACAGAATGGGGAGCTCCGAGTGGGGGAAATCCCACAATGGAGGGTTTCGGCTCCCGTAGAACAACCGAGAAAGGCCCATAGGCAAGTGCGGGTTCCGACATCGCACTATGAAAACTGAGGGAAATCCCAGCTCGTTGACACCGCGCTATCAAAACTTAGTGGGTAAATCCCTTCTCAGTGCGAATTCCGAAACTACGGTATGGAAAGGCGTTGTTGCCTCCTAGTGGGGGATTTCCCATCTACAGGGCGCGTGGATGGATGTTGTGTTGGAGTGTTATGTTGTAGCTGATCTCGTTGTTGCCTCCGAGTGAGAATAATCCCATCAATGGGGTGTGACGATGCATGCACTATCAATATGTTGCTACCTCCGAGTGGGAAGAAATCTCATCTTTGGGGTGCGCGGATGTATGGGCTGCAAAAGGAAAGCATTGAATAATATTTATTCTTATGAAAGAAGTACATGAAAGTAAGATTAGAAGGGTGTACACTGTGTGCGCGAAAGTCGGAAAGTCAGTTGATCATCTTGTACTAGTCGACCGCATTTTGCTCTCAAAAAGGTTTTGAGTTTGACTGTAGGAAAACCCCCTCGAGGGTGAAAACCTACTCTTTGAGGAAGCCTTGCTAGATGAGCTCCTCCAAGTATCCTCGGAGAGCCCAGCATTGGTCGGTCAGGTGCCCCTTGCAGTTATGATAAGAGCAGTATTCCTCCGACCTTGGCAGTGAGGGATTAGGTTAGATTGGCTTCGGACGTAGACCCATGGCTGATCTTTGAAGGTGTTGAATACTTCATTGATTGAAAGTTTCAATGGCATGAAGAGTTGAGGTGGCCAGTAGCTTTGAAGTGGACTTGGGAGAGAATAGGGATCATCACCTTGTAAGGAGGCTGCCCCCAATGATCGGGAGATTCGCGAGTTGATTTAGATTTTACTCCGTCTTCGTTCGGCTTTGTGGAGTGGTTAGACGAATATTTCATTGCCTCCTCTAATTGGAAATAAGGCTGTGCTCGGGAGAGGACCTCGCTCATCTTGAAAACGTTGTGCTTCAGAAGGTGCTAGTAAAAAAAAGGTGAGTGATCTGCAACCCGCTGATGAACGTGAATGCAGTTACCTATTCATCACAGTTGAAAACTTTGGCGAGCTGACCCTGAAAAAAGCTGATGTAAAACTTGAGACCATCTCCTGGCCTCATTTTGACAGGGAAGAGGTGGTGACCACTCTTCTTAGCTTCTTGGCGAGTGACGTACTGTGTGAGGAAGGCCTCGGTCACCTCCGAAAAGTGGAGAGAGCATGGGGCAGGGAATAAAACCACTCTGATGCTGTGCCTCTCAGGCTTGAAAGGAAGATAAGACACATTATCGGGACGTTATGAGAGTAGAGCATCATTTTATCTTGAAAGTGCCGGATATGCAGAACTGGATCGTTTATTCCCGTGTAGCTATCGAAGGCGAGAGTTATGAATTTTCACGCAAGTTCACTCTCCTGGATATATTTGGCGAGCCGAGAGTCGTGGAGACAGGTAGTTGGGATCAGCTTTTGAGTAGCTTGGCCTCCACGATCCGCTTTTGGATTAGCTTATCGAGAGTGTGGAGATCTGGGGTCGTCACGTTCTCAGGTCGTCCTTCGCCCAAGCGGAGTTGTTCTGGAGGGAGCGACTTGGATCTGGAATTGTTGGTTGAGTATCTTCAGTTCGTCCTGTTCACGGAGGATGTTGTCACGATCAGGTGTCTTTTGCTCTCGCTCGCGGTTTGACGGTTGTTCCTTCATCTGCTCTCATCTCGTGAAGCATATGAAAGAGTTGGTCTTCTTGCTGCTGGGTGGGCGGCCACTAATGGAAGGATCATACAATGAGATGGAATACATGCCCTCGATGCGTGGCAGGTTGTTGATTGGTTCGGAGGTCGAGCCCCAAATGGTGGCTTTGGTCTTGCCTTTAGAGGTTGCGCCGTCGGTGACTCGTTTGCGTGGGGCCATCACTGATCTAGAAAAGGCTTTTATGAAAAAAGTTAAAGGGAGAAAGATATTAAGCGTAAGGACTCAGATCTCAATGAAAGCACTAAAATATAGGGGGTAAATTCCTAGAACTTATCTACACTCAATTTGTGATCTGATTCAAGAGAAGTAATGAAACAATCACAAAGACACAGGATTTTACGAGAAAATCCAGTTTGAGAAAACCATGGGAAGGGGGAAAGATTCATTACTCTCAAAAAGGTTACAGTGATCTTTGCTTTTTTTCTCTTGTTTTTCTGTCTGTTTTCGTTTTCGTCTCCTTCTTTCTAAAGGGTCTCTCAGTGTCTTTATACTTGAGGAGTCTTCCTTGGGAGTGTGAATTATGCGAATTTTCATAACCGCATGATCTACACGTGATTTCTTTGTAACAGCCTAGATTATGTAGGTGATCGATGAGAGTGATTCTTGTTATCTTTTGTAACAGTCTGCACTGATGTAGAGGTTGTTAAAACGTTTGAAACGTAGTATGACCTAGTGGCGTAACAGACTCCATTAATGTAGGTGAATCCTAATGGAGTTGGTTGCAACTGTCACTTCGCTTGGGACGGAAGGAAATGATCTCGGGAGGATGCGTGTCTTCGGGAATGGCAGGGAGATGTTCCCAACGGAAAGCTTTGCTTGGCATAACCTGTCATTCATCTTCGAGAGTTTCTGATGAGGATAGACATGTGTCTTAATCTTAATGCGAGTCAGAATTTGACCACTACAAAAATTAATAAAGTTTAAAAAATAAATAAACATTAAGAAACTTCTAAAGAATAAACAATAATTAAATATTATTAAACATACTGAAATATTACTAATAATTAATAAAAGATTAAGAATACTAATAAAATATTAATATATTATTTCTCTAATATTAATAAAATTATTAAACTAATTTTAATTTAGTTTAACAAATTAAAAAATATATTTTATAAATAGAAGTGGGTTATACAGCCCACTTGCAAGTGAGATGTGAGGCTCACATGATTTTGCAATTTGCCTTTGCAATTTGCGATAAACAAGAAAATTTGGGAAAATTACAAAAACTAGTACAACCCTCATCGAACTCATCATCCTGCAACATATAGTGATGCCATTTATTCATTTTAATTTCTAATTTCTCAAAAAATAATATATATATATATATATATATATATATATATATATATATATGATAGCCATGCTTCATGTAAATAAAATGTTTAAGAATAAACTTCTTAAAATACACCATGCCTCTCCCTCGCCTTCGTCCACGCCGGCGAGCTCCGGCGGGGAGGTGGTCCTCGTCGGGCCTAGGGCTCCAGCAGGGGGCACAGTTACGAAGGCCAAAACCTCTTTGGACGAAGCCATAGGAGAGCACGAGCCCCTTGGGCCCACTTGCTCCGCCATTCTCATGTTTGGAAGAAAAACACAACGAAATCAAAAGTTTGATTCAACCAAAGTGTTGTCATCGCGTGAAAATTAGAAAACCCTAGCTGATCCTTCTTTAGCATTCAATAGACAATGAGAAAAAGGCATGATAGATCATTCAATATATAAATGAGAAAAAAAAAGCAGGGATAATCATACTTCCTGCCTCTCTTCGTTTCCTCTCGCTGAAAAAAAATCAAAAACCTAAAATCCTAGAATATTTTCTCCCTCTTGCGGGAATAGGGGACAGTATGGAGGAGACGATGTGTTTCCCTCCAGAAAAATGAAAGCACTTGGGGGAGAAGTCACTGTGTGCTTTTGTAGGTGCTATTTGCTTTCGGTGAGTCCCATGAAATATGACGCGTGGCACTTAATGTTTCCTATGACAAACAAAGCAGCCGATCTAGGGCGTCTGCAGTTACCTCCGGAATATATGATGGCTGAAACGGGTGGAGATCGTCAGCTTTTCTGAGGGAGAGTAAGTCTAGGGGACCTCCCGCTCTCAGTTCCATCAGTCATTGTTGAGCCAGGATCCCAATTTGGGCGAGTTGATTGTTGACACGCATCACTGTCTCTCGCTCACACTGCAGTTTCGAGGTGGAAAGTCGACAGTTGTTGCTCATGATCCACTCGGGCTCATTACTGGTCCAGCTGCATTTGCATGTCAGCGAACAGTTATAGAAGCTAATCTTTGATGGGCGCTGGCGACTCGTGCCCGTCATATGTGATGGCGTTGGCAACGGATTTGCCTTTAGAAGTGGTGGCATTGTGGGAAGCGGGCTTTCTTGAGGCCATCGCCGCTGATGGAAAGGTTAAGAAGGTTTATTGGAAATGAGAACTTCTAGTATGTACTCAAAATCTAAATGAAAAGCACCAATTTGTGATCGAAAAATTCCCCCACAAATAATTCAACACCTCCGATTGGATCTACAAAGCAAACGAAATGAAAAACACTTTTAGGATTAGGCGCACAAGTGTAGTGCCGACCTAAAACCCTCGGGCGTAAGAAGTATTGCTTTTGTAATGGAGGTTGAAAGTAGTGGAAATAACGTGGTAGTGCTTTTCATATTATCAGAAGCCTCCTCTATTGGAAGAAGAAATTTTTATATCTGGTGCTTAGTTGGCCTATAAGCCTATATTCAAGATTACCATAAACTGCACGAATGCACACATTTTAAATCTCATTAACTATCAAGAAATACCGATGAGCAGGTCATTTAAAGTACTGGTTCTATTATTCAAAAGGATGGGGAGATCAATAGTGATGTCAACTATAGGATCCAAACCGACGGGTTGAAATGGAAGAGTGCAATAGGAGTTTTATGCGACCGTAACATTCCGTTATGGCTGAAGGAAAAGTTTTATCCGACTGCTATTATGTGAGCTTCGTTATATGACACAGAATGTTAGGCTATAAAGGGATATCATGCTCAGAAGATGAGTGTAGCAGAGATGCGCATGCTTTGTTAAATGTGTGATAACACGAAGAGAGATAAGCTGAGAAATGAGGATATCTGTACTAAGATAGGTGTAGCCCCTATAGAAGAGAAGATGAGAGAACCGCCTACGATGTCTTGGTCATATCCGACGTAGGATTACGGATGCGCCAGTCTGGCGAGTAAAGCGTATCAAATTAGGGCAAGTTAAAAGAGCGAAGGGGAGACCGAGAAAAACATGGATAGATGTGATACGACAAGATATAGAGGCTAAAGGTATTAATGAAGGCATATTGCTTGATAGGAATGAGTGGAGAAAGCTGATCATGTGCCCAAATCGGCGTAATTCTTTTTTGGTTCATGTAGCCTACCCTAAATACTTGGGACAAATGGTTTAGTTATTGTAACTGTCATGATTGCCTCCTTGATTGGGGGGAAACGATGTATGCAGTGAGTGGCGCTATCTCCCATAGCCGTTTACATGATCATGCAGAGGTTCGGGATAGAGAGGATCGTGCGGCAGTTATAATTGTCCTTATCTGGAGGGTGATCAGCTGTCCTTTGATTGGTACAACTGTCATTGAGAGTGAAGTCAGGGCACTCGTGGAGTGAGTCACACTCGGTGTGGGAATTGTGGAGCGAGGACCTGTAGTTCCCTAGCAGGAGAGAGAATCTTGTTCTAGGGTAGAGGCCTCGTCTTGGAGTGAGACTGTGATCCATCCCGTTTTGTTTAGTATACCTACAGTTGCAAAGTATAACAGTAGAATACTGACTTCTGAACTGTTGAACTCAAAAGGTATGAGCCCGTCGTGCTAGAGTTGGCGGAGTGACTCCAGGTTGAGCGCAAGTACCCGGATGCTCCCGTGTTGTTCTTGAGAGCAGGATAGCTGTTAATTTCCGTCATATGAACTCATTTTTTGAAAGCACCATCTGACCACGAGACACCTGTCATAATCTAGGTAGAAGCCGAAAAATGACCACTACATAGCTAATAACAGCTTAGTGATCCATGTCACACGTCAAAACACCAATATTGAGTAATAAAATAATACAAAATCTTAATTTTGTAATTAATCAAACACGCTTTAGTGCATGACATTGTTTCAATTCTAGTATCCAAATTATAAATCAGATCGGGAGAAAGACCTAGGAGTTTTATTTAGGGGGTACTAACTAGACACTCTTTAAAATTATAAAAGGTACAAAAATAGAGTAAAATTCAAAATAAAAATTATTATATTTCATGAAAGTTTTAGATTTGAATAATTTGAAACACGATCATGAGTTATATAAATTAATGGGTTTCCACTAGATTTCTTTGAGTTTGGATTCTATGTAAACCTAAAATCAGCAGAAAATTGCACCGTCAAAAACTCATTAAAAACCAAAAGAAAGTACCCAAAACCAAGCAAGGCCCAAGCTTTTAACCAATAACGGTTCAAAATATTAATCACGAGGGATTTTACTTCATCAAGTAATTTCTTTCTATTTAATCTTCTCAAGCGTATAAGTTGAACCAGTATTATTTTTTTCATAATTTGTATTTTATCTTCTTGACAATGATAACAAAAGAAAAATGACTCAAATCACAAAGTTAGACTAAATGTGATGACTTTATACCCGTTCATCATAAATATGGATTTTATGGAATAATATTAGGTAGTAGAACCTGTTTTTGGATTTCTTTTCACGTCAATTTGTTCATGGGACACCTATGAAGGCCATGGTCATAAGAATGTATTAATAGTGATTTCTCCCCTTCCTAGACAGAGAAATTCTCTTCTTTTTCTTAGTTTACATTTAAAAAGAACTCAATTAATGATCAGGATTTATTTCTTCATGTTTCCTGCATTGGTTAACATTATTTCTTCCTGAATTGAGTTCACTGTTTCACTGCTGCAGAAACTGAAAACAAAAGGTGAAGAGCATAATAATATACCAAGAATCCCAATTGATTCCATTTCTACTCTATTTTCATAGAACACCTGAAATTACCTGAACTAGCTTTTGCACGCAAATTACAAGAATAAAGTTTAAAGACAGAAAAAAATATCTTCGGAATATATAGATAGAATAATAAAGATAAACTCAAAAAAAAAAAAATCAAATCAAAACAAAAAAACCAAACCCTCAGAATCCAAGAATAAATTGTTCGATCCCACATTTTTGAGCATTAACTAAACAGGGCTACAATAATTCAGTTCCTGGATAAATATTAAGAATCCAAAACAGTTCTTGGATTCCATCGCTAATTTCACGCAGCATACACATATAGTGCAAATTTTACATTCAATTACTCAAAAAACAAGAAAAAGATCGAAAAAAACTCGTCAAGAAGAGCATCGATGAATCTCTAGAAAGAAAACAAGAAGCAAGATTCATCAAGAAGGTCACAAAACGTCAAATGAATCCAGAAAATGACGCATGCAACTCAAAATCAACGCAAAAAAGCGAGAAATCGGGAAATCGGGAAAAAGGACAGGAATCAATATCACGAACGAAAATGACAAATCAAACCGAACCAGAATGGAGGCACATTTTGTCGATTAACGGAAACAGAGACAAGTAGAGATTCATCTGAGTGGAGTCGATTCGATTCACCTGCGTACGTGCGGATCGATCGAGGAAGCTCGAGGCTTGAACCGACTGAGGAGTGAGATGAACTCCCGCACTCCGACGAAACCCTAGTCTGAAAAAAAGTATATATATATAATATATATATATATATATATATATATATATATATATAAGGTAAAGTGTTCCTAGTAGGTCCTCTTAGATTAATCTAAGGAGAGGACTTAAAACTCTAACATCCAATATTTTTTCCACGATCCGACCGTACATTATCATCTTCATATTTTAAGATATATACATATAAAAATCAAGTGATTTGTAGTTTGTTTACTCATTGATCTAATCGTTCTATTTTGTTCTACTGTTTAAAAATCATTAATGTTTGAACCCAAAAATATTAGAGTACATGATTTTTTATATGTGTATATCTTAGAACATGAATATGATAATGTACGGTCGGATGAAAATAAAATCAGGATGTTAGAGTTTTAAGCCGTCTACTTAGATTGTATTCTAAGGAGAAGACCTACAAGGAACACTTTTATATATATATATATATATATATATATATATATATATATATATATATATATATATATATATATATAGGGCTTACTGTACCTCAGCCTGCAGGCTGAGAGAGTTTCTCAGCCTGCGGGACGTGGCTGAATATATGCCACACATCGGTCGCAGAGTGTGGGCGCCAAAAAAATCAAAAAATCCCGCCTAAACAATCGTGAAACAAATTGACAAAAATACCCCTTTTATATGACGACGGCGACTTCTAGCATTGAAAAGTAAAAAAAATATTCCATGGTCGCATACTTAATACAGAATAAAGAATACCGGAGGAAACATGCTATCGTATAGCAATGCGACCTCCTTCAGTACTGCGACCAAAGTCGCAAACTTCTTTCTCATTACGATGGTGATGACGAGGATTAGAAGTTTAAAAAATTGTATTTTGTTTTTTTTAAATATATATAAATCTGTTTTCTAAAGTTAATTGTGTGAATTACATTTTTTACTACTATGTCTTGGTTGAAAAATGCTGTACAATTGTTACAAACCTTCATTTTAAAAATTTTACGCTAAACGAATATACTGCGACCATGGACGCAGTTAATAATTATATTACTTCACCCTTATAAATTTTTAAAATGAAAGGTTGCGACATTGGTTGCAGTTGCTGGACGCAGACTTAATAAATACACTGCGACCTTGGTCGCAGTTGCTGGACTTTAGTCTTAATCAACAACAACACTGCTACCTTGGTCGCAGTTTCTGACCGTAGTCTTAATAAAATAAACGACCGTAGTCTTAATAAAATAAACTGCGACCTTGATCGCAGTTGTTGGTGTTTAGTCTTAATAAAATACACAGCGACCTTGGTCGCAGTTGCTGGTCTTTACTCTTAATCAACAACATCACTGCGACCTTAGTCGCAGTTGGTGGTCTTTCTAAATAATCAACAACAACACTGCGACATTGGTCGCAGTTGATGACCGCAGTCTTAAAAAAATAATCTGCAATCTTGGTCGCTATTGCTAGTCTTTAGTCTTAATTAACAACAACACTGCGACGAGGTAAACAACAACACTGCGACGAGGTGACACGTCACCGCAGCAGTTGCTTAGTCGCAGTCTTTGGTCACAGTGTCGACCCTGGTCGCAGTAGTTACTGTTTGCAATGTATCTTATGCGACCTTGGTCGCAGTGTCATCTATGGTCATAGTTGTTTAGTTTGTAATGCATGGCTGCGACCAAGTTCGTAGTTTATTAAAAAAAACAAATATGCTTTTTATTTATGTCCAGGCATTTATCTCCGGCATGTGCAAATGATACAAAAACGATCTCTTATACAATAAGATTGAGTGTTATAATATAGCAGTACAAAGAAGACTAAACATCAAAAAGATCCCTTGTTGACTAAGAGCAGTGGTGTTATTGAGGTCTTTTATTTATGTCCAGACATTTATCTTCAGGCATGTGAAAATGATACAAAACGCTTTGTTATACAATAAGATTGAGTGTTACAATATAGCAGTACAAAGAAGACTAAACATCAAAGTAGCCAAGAAGACTAAACATCAAAAGAGCCCTTGTTGACTAAGAGCAATCTTCTTCTTGAGGTCTGGTGGCAGCAGAATCCTCCGATTCCATCTGACCCTCCAAAGTGCCGGGATACGATCTTTCGTTGATGAACATCTCTTCACCAGAAGGTTATCCAGTGAGCATGGAGTTTCCTCGATGTCACTTCTGGGGTAAGAGAGGAGGTTTTAGACCTCACAGGGAATGCTACCCACCACTATATCCACCACATCCCCCGCCGCCATACCCACTCTGACCATCCGTTACCAGCAAGCTTGACTGGTGCATCAAGTCAGAGCAGATCTCGGTGAGGCTTAAGTCCTCGTCAGGGATCATGACTTCTTCCCTTGTGAACGACGAGGACCACGACTTCTTCCCTTGTGGACGATGAGGTCTATGACTTCTTCCCTTGTGGACGAACATCGATCAAGTTCGTCCGTATGATCATCTTCATCCATGGAGGCAGGCCCCTGCTAGAGACTCTGAAGAAGGCGGAAATTCTCAGAGCAATTGCTCTCGAAAGAAAACAGTCTAATTATGGGCTGTTAAAGGGAGAGGGTGAGTCCTATTTATAGGCAGCCCATAATAACCATAATTAATGGTTCATTAATCAGAATCGTCGGCATTAATGGTCTCCAACCGCCAGCGCCGGTTTGACATTAAAAGACATTAACGCCTAAACCCAATGAAGAGCCGACGCGTGGACAACCGCTTCGGGAAACAACGAATGGTGCGGGGTTCGTCAAAGTAGACTTGACGTTAAAAGATCTCATAAAATCTTTATGACAGGTCGCGTCTCACGGAGTGACTCCAAGTCGCATCAGACAACAGACAACTTTTCATTTTTCATTTAGATTCAAAAAATGACTTAATCCAAAAATAACACTTAATAAAACAACACTTACTTAACGTACTGCGACCAAAGTCGCAGTCCATGTAATGCAACCCTAGATTGCAGTTGCTGGCCATCTTTATCAATAACAACACTGCGACCTTGGTCGCATTTAACCATGTACACTGCGACCAAAAGACTTTAACTAAGGTCGCAGTTTAAATGTACAATGCGACCAAAAACTCTGACTACATTATATACAAAAAAATTAATTACTTAACGTACTGCGACCAAAGTCGCAGTCCATGTAATGCAACCCTAGATTGCAGTTCCTGGCCATCTTTATCAATAACAACACTGCGACCTTGGTCGCATTTAACCATGTACACTGCGACCAAAGACTTTGACTAAGGTCGTAGTTTAAATGTACAATGCGACCAAAGACCCTGACTACATTATATACAAAAAAATTAAACTATAAAGTAGAATTTTATCGCAGGCTGAAAAAATTGATCTGAAAAGAGCGGCAAAAATAAAAGGGGGGAAAAATAATAATAAACAATAAGGAAAAGTTATCATAAGGGGTATTTGGTAATTTAACTTCTACCTAAAAGCGGGCCGCAAGTCAGTGAGGTGACAAATTGAGCCACGTCACCGCAGGCTGAGAGAGAACTCTCAGCCCGCGGGTTGATATACATTTTTCTCATATATATATATATATATATATATATATATATATATATATATATATATATATATATATATATATAGGGTAAAGTGTACCTAGTAGGTCTCCTTAGATTACAATCTAAGGAGAAGGCTTAATACTCCAACATCCCAAAAATAATTTCATGATCCGACCGCACATTATCAACTTCATGTTTTAAGATGTATACATATAAAAAATCAAGTGATTTTGGGTTCGATTACTCTATTTTCCTTGGGTTCAAATATTAACGGTTTTTTAAAAGTAGAACAAAATGGAATGATTAGATCAATAAGAAAATAAAATTCAAATCATTTGATTTTTATATATGTACATCTTAGAACATGAAAATGATAATGTGCGGTCGGATTGTAAATTTTTTTTGAAATGTTGGGGTTTTAAGCCTCCTCCTTAGATTGTAATCTAAGGAGACCTACTAGGTACACTTTACCATATATATATATATATATATATATATATATATATATATATATATATATATATATATATATATATATATATATATATATATATATAGAGAGAGAGAGAGAAATGTATATCAGCCCGCGGGCTGAGAGTACTCTCTCAGCCTGCGGTGACGTGGCTCAATTTGTCACCTCACTAACTTGCGGGCCACTTATAGGAAGAAGTTAAATTACCAAATACCCCTTATGAAAAGCTACTTTTTCTTTAACTTTCCTTATTGTTTATTATTTTTTTGCCCAAAAGACAATTTTGGAGCGCACGTTGTCAGACTTGGGTTATTGTTTATTATTAATTTTTTTCCCTTCCTTTTTGCCGCTCTTTATATGATTTAGGTTATTGATTATAAATTTTTTTTCCCTATTTCCTTACCTCTCTTTGTCAGATCTAGGTTCTCCTATATAGTTTATTTTTTTGTGTATATAATGTAGACAGAGACTTTGGTCGCAGTGTACATGGTTAATTGCGACCAAGGTCGCAATGTTGTTATCGATAAAGAGGGCCAGCATCTGCAATCTAGGGTCACAGTACAATGACTGCGACTTAGGTCGCAGTACGTTAGGTAGGTGTTTCCTTTATATTAACACGCATAGCGACCAAGGTCGCAGTGTTGTTGTTGATTAATACTAAAGACCAGCAACTGCGACCAAGGTCGCAGTGTATTTTATTAAGACTCGGCCAACAACTGCGATCAAAGTCGCAAAATACAGATTTATATATATTTAAAAAAACAAAATATAATTTTTTAAACTTCTAATCCTCGTCATCACCATCGTAATCAGATTCGTCGTCAAGAGTATGACTGCTTTCGTCTTCCGTATCGCTTTCCGTCTCTTCCTCCTCTTCAGCGATAATCTCCTCTTCGCTTTCTTCCTCTTCATGTTTGTATTTTGGTTCATCAATGAACTCCCAGAACGGGTCGTCTGTATCAAGCTCATCCTCTGACCCGTAGCGAGGCATATCTTCAGAATTATACATCCAATCATCATTAGATGATTGGCTTCTTTCCGGTGAAGACGGTGGAGAAGACATTTTTTGAATCTATTTTCCGAACAGTGAGAGTAACGAGTTTGAGCAAAAATAATTTAGTATGTTTTTAATCCTTTGCTGATGACCCTTTATATATTTTTAATCCCGGAATTCCAAAGGGTTTAAGCTCTCAAACCACGTGAATATCTCCCAAACTTATTTTCTACCTTTTCCCAAAAATTGTATACTTCCTAGGTGACTGTTCAGTTATCCAAAACAGTTTAAAAGTTAATACACTATAACTTTAAATTACTTTGAACTCCAAAATAGTACATTATTGCGACCATAGTCGCATTGGGAACTGATAAATGATTAAGTAACTGCGACCATAAATTGTCAACCGTTAGTCATCAAATACTGTCCTTCGTATAATTTCTGAATGTTTGTCCGATCCTCCTATGAACAATTAAATTGGTGTTTACATATATTATGCGACCATGGACTGCGACTATGATCACAGTACCGCGACTATGGTCGCAGTACTTAACGAGAGTGATAGTATAATCACAGTTTACGTATTATTTTATATTTTTTTGTTCTTTATTTTGTGAATGTTGTCTGATCCTCCTATGAACAATTAAATTGGTTTTTACATATATTATGCGACCATGGACTGCGACTATGATCGCAGTACCGCGAGTATGATCGCAGTACCGCGACTATGGTCGCAGTACCGCGACTATGGTCGCAGTATTTAACGAGAGCGATAGTATAATCACAGTTTACGTATTATTTTATATTCTTTTTGTTCTTTATTTTGATTGTTGTCTGAATAAGGATTGATTCTATAGTCGCAGTTCACCGTATCTTTTGTCTCAGCCGCCTATAACGTATGAATTATTTTTAATTATTGCATCCGTAGTAGGACTGCGACTATGGTCGCAGTGTTTAAGAGCAGCAGTCGCAGTTTGGATATGTAATTAAAAGAGCTTATAAGTTAATATAGTGAGAAAGAGACCTTACAAAAAAATAGAATTAAAAGCTTTTAAAAGAAGATAAAATATAATTGAATATCAGAAGATCAGGAAATCCTAATCCTCGTCATTATCACCATCATAAGCAGATTCATCGTCTTCATTCTTCTGCTCTTCCTCTTCATCACTTATTTCCTCATCATCTTCCTGTTTTTGAGGTTTTTTTTGTTTCACCGATGAACTCCCAGAATGGATCGTCTCTATCAAGCTCTTCGTCTGACCCGTTGCTAGGAAGCGAGCCTACAGCATCAGAGGACATGCTTTCATCAAGCATGTCTCCGTCAAGTGGCAGAGGAATAATGTCTTCTTCACTAACCCACATGAAAACTTCATTATCATCATGAATAGGAGGATCAGTTAATACATTATTTGATGTAGTGAGATAGTCAAAAGGAGTGAAGTCCAGACTGGTATCAGATTCACTAGAATATCCTGAAGAAAAAGGACCGGTAGAGGAACGATTGAAGTTGAAATCTAAGTGTTCAGAGGAAGAAGATAGGGAAGACATGATTCAAGAATGAAATTTTTTTTGAAAGTTTTTGAAATCAAATTGAAAAGGAAGAGCAAAAATATAGTTTTTAGGTATGAGATAATATATTAGTTACAAGCATTATATAAAGGTCAATATTGTGGAAGAACATGAATAGTAATAATAATTGTTACAGGTGATGGTTGAGTATGGTAAGAAGTGGTAAAAAAAATTAAATATTTAATTCAAGATTTATTGCGGGAGAATCCGAAGAGTTCTTTTTTTTTCCCAGAGGTTTAATACATGAAGTACAAATTAACTTTTTATAGAATTGTTTGCCTATATCCTTAGATTACATATGGTGCACATCTTTCCTTTCTCGAGATTAACATTAGTGCATCTCTTTTTTTTAGACTGTTGTTGTATCACGGTAGAAAGAATATTAATTACTTCATTTAATTTAGTGTAATTAATATAGTAATTTTTATAAGATTTGATATACGCGAATTGATCTCAGGGTCGCATGGCTAATCCACCCTAGTCGCATATTAAAAATCTTTTACATAAGGCATGGGAAAGAAGATTGCGACTTTGGTCGCAGTACTGAAGGAGGTCGCATTGTTGTACGATAGAATGCGACTAGGGTCGCAGACGTTATATAAAGAAGTTTTGTTATACAATGACTGCGACTAGTGATTGCGACTGTGTCGCAGTTGTCATATAAAATTGAAATTATATTGTATTAGGTCGCATAAAAACGTTTTGTTATACTACGAGTGCGACTAGTGACTGCGACTGTGTCGCAGTTGTTATATTGTATTAAGTCTGTGACCATGGCATGTTTTTTAAATTTTCAATGCTTCTGCTTATTTTACATTATATTGATCCAATTTTTTAATTATATTTTTCGATGTATTAAAATTACGAATTTTATAACTGTAGATATATTCAACTGAAATTTTTTTGTTCATGACTTTATTCCAGTTTAGAATTAAAAAGGGGTATTTTTGTCAATTTGTTTCACGATTGTTTAGGCGGGATTTTTTTGATTTTTTGGCGCCAACACTCTGCGGCCGATGTGTGGCATATATTCAGCCACGTCCCGCCGGCTGAGAAACTCTCTCAGCCTGCAGGCTGAGGTACAGTAACCCCATATATATATATATATATATATATATATATATATATATATATATATATATATATATATAGAGAGAGAGAGAGAGAGAGAGAGAGAGAAATGTATATCGGCCTGCGGCTGAGAGAACTCTCTCAGCCTGCGGTGACGTGGCTCAATTTTGTCACCCCACTAACTGCGGCCCACTTATAGGAAGCAGTTAAATTACCAAATACCCCTTATGAAAAGCTACTCTTTCGGTAACTTTCCTTATTGTTTATTATTATTTTCCCCTCTTTTTTTGCCGCTCTTTATAGGATTTAGGTTATTGTTTTATAATTACTTTTCCCCCTATTTCCTTACCTCTCTTTGAAAGATCTAGGTTCTCCTTTTCAGCCTGCGATAAACTTTTTTCTGAAAATATAAAATCTTTTCAGATTAATTTTTTCTCCAAAATATTTAATGTCAACGTCTGAGCAGTCTACTGGCGATCTAAATATGGAAGATATTGCATCTGGTTCTACTTTCTCTCAAATATTGAAAATCTTGAAGGGTTGACATCTTTGCATGCCGATCAACAGGTTTTAATTGTTTCAATTTTTAAAAATAATTTCTTAAATATTGAATTTTTCACCTTTAACATATGTGATACTGCGACCTATAACACATGTTTTAAAGTTTTAGAAATGCGACCGTTTTAATATTCGATCGCAATCTTATTTAAAATAATCTCCGGCTGTGAAATCTTTTTTTGGGTATGCGTCTTAGGTCGCAGTCTTTAGTAAGGAGTAATATAGATTTCTTCACATACGGATAACTGCGACTTAGGTCGCAGTCTTTAGTAAGGAGTAATATAGATTTCTTCACATACGGATAACTGCGACTTAGGTCGCAGTCTTTAGTAAGGAGTAATATAGATTTCTTCTCATACGGATAACTATAACTTAGGTCGCAGTCTTCAATAAGGAGTATTATAGATTTCATGTCGTATGTGAAATCTTTTTTTTTTGACTGCAACTTAGGTCGCAGTCTTTAGTAAAAAGTAATATAGATTTCTTCTCATACGGATAACTGCGACTTTGGTCGCAGTCTTTAGTAAGAAGTAATATAGATTTCATCTCTTATGCGACCTTGGTCGCAGTTATATAACTTATATTTTAGACTACAGTGATATCTAAAAAATATTTATATTCATGTAATTCGTGTAATTGTTTTTTGTAGGATATGAATGCACATGGAGAAATGTCTGGAAGCTCAGATAAGTTTATAGGGAAACAGTTCCTGTCGGATATGGAAGCATACAATTTCTACAATTCTTTTGCAAGGAATAGAGGTTTTAGTGTGAGAAGAAAAGGTACAGATAAGTCACAGAAGCCTCCTTATGAGATTATTTGCAGAAAATTTTGCTGCAATAAGAAATTTTGCAGAAAACAACTTGCACCAGGGACAAAACTGCGACCAAGGTCGCATAAAACTATAATGCAATCAGAAACAACTGCGACCCAAGACCACACTGCGACCAAGGTCACATAAGACTATAGTGCAATCAAAAACAACTGCGACCCGGGTCGACACTGCGACTCGGGTCGCATAAGACTACAGTGCAATCAGATACAACTGCGACCCAAGTATGATAAAACAAATGATGTTAAATACACTGCGATCTTAGTCGCAAGAGACCACAACTCATATTGAAACAACTGCGACCCCATGTCGTTAGTATGTAAGGAAAAAAAAGTAAGTTTCATATACTGCGACGAACGTCGCATTCGTCTACAAGGAAAGGTCCAAAAAAAAAACCAAAGTCGCACAAATCTGAAACTATAATTTTATCAACTGCGACCGAGGTCGCATGCAGTGTATGCACATCACTTTTTCGAAAATACTGCGACATAATAAAAATAGAAGGAAATAAAAAAAACTTGAAAAAAATGGGACCTTTATCGTCGTGTTACCAAATTTATAAATTTAAAAAATTTATTCGTCATCTAAAGTTTCAAAATCTGTTTCTTAATTGCGACCATGATCTCAAGATTTAAAAAAAAATTTAAAAAAACTTAAACAGAAATAAATCTGGAAAAAATTTAAAACTATTAAAATACACAAACCCCAAAAATTTTTGAAAATATCATTTTTGTAGTACCATTTTCGACGGATGATTTCTTAGACGCCATCAGTTGCAAATATATTTTTTAAAACGGATCAAATTTGTGAAACAGAAGAACTAATTGGATCAGAATGATCGGTTAAAATTTTAGAGCTGTAAATTTTTTTGAAAGGCAACTTTTTTACATAAGGTAAAAAGTTGCGAGGGAGGGTATTTTCGAAAATACAATGTTGAGGTGACTGACATTAAATTGGGTGGGATTTTCAAGTTTTTGTCCGCCAAAATTTATGACAGATATGGGGCGGTGATGTTGCCACGTCCGCCGGCTGAGAGAACTCTCTCAGCCTGCCGGCTGAGGTACAGTAACCCCATATATATATATATATATATAAAAGGGATATGTACCTCAGCCGACAACTGAGAGAGACTATGAGGGATCTGTACCTCAGCCGACAGTTGAGAGAGACTCTATCAGCTGGCGCTTCGTGGCTTAATTTTAACGACAATTTTGGCTGCTGGTACCAAAGTCGCAATTTTATATGATGACTGTGATTAAGTCGCAGTGTTTTTATGAGGACTGTAACCATGGTCGCAGTCTTTTTCTGAGGACTGCTACCATGGTCACAGTCCTAATTACACTGAAAATATATGATTTTTTAGGACTGCGACCATCTTACAGTGGACTGGGACCATGTTGCAGTAAGTTTGGGACCATTTAAAGTGACAGCTGAAAGAGACTCTCTCAGCTGTTGGGTGAGGTACATTTTTCACTATACACACACACACAACGAAAATATATCAGCCGACAGCTGAGAGTCCCTCTCAGCCTGCGGTGACGTGCCACATTATTCACCATACTAATGAGGACGGTCCCGCCTATTGGAACAGCTGAAGTTACTAAATGCCCTTGCAGTAAAAAATAGTGAATCTGTATAAATGTAATCTAGACTGTTGTTTTTCTTTAAAGAAGACCATTAATATATAATACATCCCGAAGTCCAAAAGGTTCACGATTTCAAACGACGTGAACATGTTTGTAATTTATTATATGGTTTTTCAAAAAGTGTTTGTTTTTTAGGTGACTGTTCAGTTTTCGAAAACTGGCTAAAAAATAATAAGTTATTTAATGCAATCATTTATTACTTGAAGACTGCAAGACTAATATTCTTTGAGTTTATTACGGTATATTACGCGATGATTAGCAGATTTTCTTTTACATTATTATTTTTAAAAAGATTTTACAAAATTATGGCATTTATATTAAAATATTGCATGTCCTTATTGATTATTGCGACCATGATCGCAGTATCATGGTATAAACTTTTCTAATTAGTGCGTCCTTTGTCGCATTCAGGAACTTTGTATTGGTTTATTAAGGATAGCAGCGAAGGTCACAGTTCGAATACTGTATACAATATAGCGATATTTTCAGAGCTGGGTCGCAATTTATATTATCGAGGCATTAGGTTTATTTATAAATAGCGACTTTGGTCGCAGTCCCTGTTACATTTACAGAATGGAAAAAAAGCCACTGTGATCGCGCTCTATAACACTTCAATAAAAATATAGATATATTCCATTAAATAATCCAACAGATTTGCTTTATAAATAGGATATTTAAGAAAATTCAAATTTCTTTATTCCGTATATGTTAAATAAAAAACAATGAATGAATCTTAAACAAAAACTGTATTCTTGTACATTTATTATACAAAAAAATATGATAGAATCTCCAAATGTAAATATTCAAATGTCAATATTAAAATATCATTCTTCTAACATTATCTGTTTTTCCATCTCAACTTTTTTCTTTGACTGCAAGTAACATGTATGCAAGTTCGTCTCTCAGCTTCTTTACAGCGGTATCTGTTGTATTATCAACCGTTGAAAAGCCTCCAAATGCTATACTTTTAATGTATTTGCATACATATAAAACACAATCAATACTGAAAATGCACGGAAAAAATGATAAAAGAGATTAATTTTTTTCTATAAATCAATAAGAAATTATTTTATATAAACCTCATAAATAATATATACCTATTAGCGTGTTGGGGAAATCTTACATACTTTATATAGGTTTTCTTCAACCTTTTATTGAAATCTTGTCCAAAAATCTGTAATAATTTATCTTTCTACATTTACAAGAGGAATAAATAACATTCAATTTTAGTGCCATTTAATTTAGAGAATAAGGAAATGAAAGATGAACTTTAACTCACCATTGTTCTAGCATCTATTTTGTACAACTTTAATATTGATTTATCTACTGAAACCAAAGAGTTATAAAAAAAATCAATTTTGTGTATGGCAATCCAAAAACAATAGGAGTACTTTTAAATAATTTGGAAAAAAGGAGTGCGACCTTGGTCGCAACAGTAAATAATAAATTATAAAACATTACGACCAAGGTCGCAATGTTAAATCGCATTGCAATAGAGATCGCATTTTTCTAATTAACCAATTAATTAACTAACGAGAACCTTGGTCAATGGTTCAGAGCACTGTGACCCTTGTTTCATCATAATGCCATCAGAGTCGTAGTATCTTATTAAGCTAACTTAATAAAAAGACTGCGTCTCAGACCTCAAAAAAATTAATAAGGGATGGCAACATTGCGACATCGATCGAAGTGTTTTAACAAAAATAATCTTAAAAATAAAATGAACGAAATAAATTTAAAAAATATTTATTCATAGACTGCGACCAAGGTCGCAATAGCCTAGAAGCTAATATAAAGAAATGCAACCCAAATCAACCAAGTGGAATGAAAAATACTGTGACCTTGGTCGCAGTGTTAAAAAAATAAAAAAATAAAAATTCTCTAATAAGATTGTTACTTTCTATTTTCTTTTCATCTTAAACTGTGAATTGGATAAAAGTTTCAATATAAAAAAAATATTGTTTCAAATTGCATAAATAAATTTAATTTTGATTCTTACTTCTTTAAAACAAAAAAATATGTGATTTTTTTACTCTTAATTGCGACCATGGTCGCAAGCTTTTAAGATAAAAATTTAAATAATTAATTTTTAAAAACCAAGATTCTTGAAAATTTTAAGAAAATTCAAAACTTTCCCAGAAAAAATCAGTGTTATGTTCTTCTTTGGAATTAAATTGAATAAAAAAAAAAATCAGTGCAAGAGTAACTTTTAAATCGAAGCTATATTAAAATAGGGAATTTTGTTTAAAAAAATTGGAAATCAGAACTGAAAAATCAAAGTATTAAGGGTTTCAGAACCCAATAAAATTAGGTTTTCTATATTTTTCCTTTACCTTTTTTCGCAGATGTTTTCTTGGGTGCCATCTTGATCTGATCTTTCTTGGAAAAAAACAAATTCTTCAACGAAATTGCTCGGAAAGTTTAGGAATCAATAACACTAAATTTTTTAGATTGATGACTTAAAAATTTAGAACTGTAATTTTTTTGGAAAAAAGATTTTTACAGACAGTAAAAAGTGTAAAGGAGGGTATTTTAGTCAAAGCAATTGTCGAAGTAATTGATGGCTCTTTCAAGTAGGATTTTTTGTCTTTTGTCCGCCAAAATTTTTGACAAATCCTTGGCTATTAAGTTGCCACGTCCTGAAGGCTGAGAAACTCTCTCAGCTGACGGCTGAGATACAAAAACCATATACATATATATATTTATATGTATATGTAGAGAGAGAAATATACCTCAGCCGCCAACTGAGAGAGACTCTCTCAGCTGTCACTTCAATATGGTCGCAAACCCACTGCAACATGGTCGCATTCCTAAACAATCATATTTTTCTGTGTAATTAGGATTGCGACCATGGCAGCAGCCCTTAGAAAAAGACTGCGACCTTGGTCGCAGTCTTCAGAGAAAGACTGCGACCATGACAACAGTTCTCATAAAAACACTGCGACTTAATCACAGTCATCATATAAAACTGCGATCATGATACCAACACCCAAATTGTGGTTAAAATTTAGCCACGAAGTGACAGCTGAGAGAGTCTCTCTCAGCTGTCGGCTGAGTTACAGATCCCTCATATATATATATATGAGAAAAATATATATCAGCCGACGACTGAGAGACTCTCTCAGTCTGCGGTGACGTGGCACAATATTTGCCACACCACTAAGTTGCGGCCCGCTTATTGGAATAAGTTAAATTACTAAATACCCCTCGGTAAATGGTACTTGTCCCGTTATTGTTTATTATTATTTTTTCCCCTATTTTTTGCCGCTCGTTGTCAGATTTAGGTTATTGTTATTATTATTTTTTCTCCTATTTTTTTATCGCTCGTTGTCAGATTTAGGTTTTCCTTTTCCTACCTGCCATAAAGTTTTTTTTTCTGAAATTAGCGATTTTCAGATCAGGTTTTTCTCCTTTTTATTTAAGGTCGACGTCGGAGCAGTCCACTTTCCCTGCCAATTCTGGTCGCAGTCATAAGCGATCTCTATCTCTCGATCTAAATATGGACCATATATCATCTGGTTCAACTTTCTCTCAGAATATTGAAAGTATTGAAGGGTTGAGATCTTTGCATGCTGATCAAGAGGTTTTTATTTTGTCAATTTTCCCTGCAATTTCTTAAATGTAGAAGATTTCTCTGTAGCGTATATGAAACTGTGACCTATATTTCGTTTTACAGAACAAAATAATCACTTGTTCTAAAGTAATGATTTTTCAGAAAGAATTTCACAAGAAAAAAATACCTGTTTGCTTGTTGGGGGCATCTTGCATATTTTATTATATATATTTTTCATTAATTTATTGAAATTAATTTCAAAAATATGTAATAACCTTTCTTTCTGCAATGTCAATAGAAAAAATATCAATATTAATCAAATTAAATGCAAGTATTAAGTTATCGCAATATTAAAAATCAACTCACCATTGTTCTTGCATCTGTTTGATAAAGTTTTAAGGTATTACTTGATTTTTCAGTTGAGACCAAAGAGTTGTAAAAATCTACTCTTGTGTATAGCAATCAAATACCAATATGGTCCAGTGAAATTTGGGTTCCTTGGCACTGTGTTTGTGATTGATCGGGAAGAACATGTACTGCACATCAATTGTCTAGTTTTTAAACAACTGCTTGATGAAATAATCTTCAAGATCTCTACTTTAAGATATAACACCGTGCTGCGAACAACAAAATTAAATTCAAAATGAATTCAAAATATAAAAATGATATGAAAAATCAGATGTTAGATTGAACGGAAATAAAAGAAAATAAAAGAAACATTAAGACTACGACCTTGATCGCAACAGAATTTAATAAATTATAATACACTACGAGCTAGGTCGAATGATATTTTACACTGCGACTCCGGTCGCAATTTTCTAATTAAACAAAATAATTCACCAATTATATCATACAGCGACCAAGGTCGCAGTGTAATATATCAGTGGCCAGTTAATCCAATTTAGTAGAATATAATACATTGCGACCAAAGTCGCACTGCAATTTTATAATTAACCTAAATAATTTACCATGAAGGGACCTTTGTATCATCATACAGCGACCAGGGGCGCAATATTCAATCACGATAATCTAGGTAACAGACTGCGACCATACCCCGAACATGGAGAGATTGAACGGCAACATTGCGACATCCGTCGCAGAGTCTTAGTAAAAAAACCTTTAAAAAAATATTTTTAAAACTCTGTGACCAAGGTCGCATAGATTTAAAACGCTAATTCAAACAACTGTGACCCAGGTCGACAGAGAAGGGAATGAAAAAATAAATAATTTTTAAAACTCTGCGACCAAGGTCGCAAAGATCTAAAACGCTAATTCAAATAACTACGACCCAGGTCGACAGAAAAAGGGAAAAAATTGGACCTTTGTAGCTGTGTTACAAAATTTAAAAATTTAAAATCGATTCATGATTGCAAGTTTGTAAATCTTTCTCTCTTATTTGCGACCATTGTCGCAAATTTTAAAAAAATGGAAAAAATAAAATCAAATTTGAAAAAAATATAACTATTAAAATTTATAAACCCTAAAAAAATTTCTAGGTTTCCCCATTATTTTTTTTCGCGGATGATTTCTTTGGCGCCATATTTAGCAAATATATTTTTAAAAAATTAAGAAATTTTTTGAAACAATAGCACTAATCTCTTCAGAATGATCAACTGGAAATTTAGATCTGTGATATTTTTCGGAAGAAAATGTTTTACATACAGTGAAAAGTTGTGAGGGAGGGTATTTTCATCAAAGCCATTGTTGAAGTGACTGATAGTAAGTCGGGCGGGATTTTTTTTAGTTTTTGTCCGCCAAAATTAATGTCAAATTCGTGGCCATTATATTGCCACGTCCCACCGGCTGAGAAACTCTCTCAGCTGTCGGTTGAGGTACAGTAACCCCTATGTGTGTGTGTGTGTGTGTGTGTGTATGTATATAGGAAAAAGTGCTCCCAGCAGGTCTACTTAGATTACAATCTAAGGAGAAGACCTAAAATATCACCATGGAGCATCTCTACGGATGATCCACTCCATTCATTTTGATCTACGTATTCTAAAATGCTTGTGTATAAAAAATCATGCACGTTTGATACTTTTTACCCGTGCATCAAATGGTTGCAAAATGAACGGTTTTTTCAACAATAGAACAAATGTCACTGTTTGATCGATGGGTAAAAAAGTTCAAACTACATGATTTTTAATATATAAGAATTTTAGGACATGAAAATCATGATAAATGGAGTGGATCATTCATATGAATGGTACATGATGAGTTTTAGGCCTCCTTAGATTGTAATTTAAGGAGACCTACTAGTATGTGCGTGTGTGTCTATATATATATATATATGTATATATGTATGTATGTATGTGTGTGTTATATATATATATATGTATATGAGGAATCTGTACCTCAGTCGCCAGCTGAGAGAGAGCCTGTCAGCTAGTGCTCTCAGCTGGCGCAACGTGGCTGAATTTTATCCACAAGTTTGGGTGCTAGTAACATGGTCGCAGTTTTTATGAGAACTGTGATTAAGTCGCAGTGTTTTTATGAGAACTGCTACCATGGTCGCAGTCTTTTCTAAGAACTGCGACCAAGGTCGTAGTCTTTTTTTGAGGGCTGCTGACATGGTCGCAGTCCTAATTACACAGAAAAATATGATTTTTTAGGACTGCGACCATGTTACTGTGGACTGCGATCTAAAAATCATATAATTTCAGTGTAATAAGGACTGTGATCATGACAGTAGCCTTCAGAAAAAGACTGCGACCTTGGTCGCAGTCTTCAGCAAAAGTCTACGATCTTGGTCGCAGTCCTTAGAAAAGACTGCGACTATAACAGCAGTCCTCATAAAACCACTGCGAAATAATCACAGTTCTCATATAAAACTATGATCATGGTACCAGCAGTCAAAATAGTGGTTGAAATTCAACCACTTTGCGCCAGCTGACAGAGTCTCTTTCAGCTGACGGCTGAGGTACAGATTCTTCGTGTGTGTGTGTGTGTGTAGACTTGGCTCCTTTCAAAAGGATTTGAGCCTGAATCCTTCCCATTGAAATTCAGTCCCCCGATATTCAAATGCAAGATCCACTTCGTTAAAGTTGATCTACATTATTTGAATTTTCTTAAAACCAAAAAACATGTCATTTGAATACTTTTTGCTTATTCATCAAGCATGCATAAATGGACGGTCGAAAATAGTATTTTGCTTAGATCTATGACTTTAAACATGTAAATTTTCGATCCGACCGTTTGATCATGATCTAAACATTTAAAAAACCATAAATACCATTTTTTGTTAGATTTCAAATATTATGCACCGTTAAACTAAACAACTCACTACTTTCGGCCGTCCGTTTTGCACCCACTTGATGGATAAGCAAAAAGTATTCAAATGACATGTTTTTTGATTTTAAGAGACTTCAAATAATGTAGATCAACTTCAACAGAGTAGATCTTGTATTTGATTGTCGGGGGTTGAATTTCAATGGGAAGGCTTCGCGTCCGGGTCCCTTTGAAAGGAGCCAAGTGTGTTGTTAAGAAATGAATATAAATAATAAAGAGAAGATAGCGACCACAAAAATAAGAATGTGAGGTTTTATCTACCTCAGACAGGGGTCTATGAGCCCATGGGAGGCCATGTTATTTACTTCTTTAGATGGACTCGATTGTTCAATTTTTTTTATTAAACATATATCTCGCTTCTATGTCTGAGGTAAGCGGTTGTTCTATTCTCCAACCCTTCACCCATCTTTCCATCATCGAGTGGATTAAAGTTTAGTGTTTTCCTGTATCATTGATTATGGATCACGTTACTAGCAACCCAGTGCTGATCCAATCGACTGCACTGCGGCACTGCCAGTCTCATATCTCTATGGCACCAGAGACATTCAACAACCTCAAGTCATTCCTTCAAGGAATAGAGATTATGCGGCAAATAGCAATATGACTTCATATTAATATTTAATGCCACTGGCAGTGAATTCAGGTTACTCCAACAAGAATCCGAAAAAAAATATTATTTATTAGACTTGTGATTGGATTGAAATGGTGGACTTTAGACTACTTAGAAACTCAACTATACTCATTTGAACATAAAAGTTAGATTTATACCATTTTATTGAGCATTTTTTGAGCCGGCTCGAATTTGGGCTGAACAGAGCCTATATGAGCCACTAGTAAGCCGGGACCGGGACCCGAGCCGAGCAAAATAATGCTCATTTAGTTCACCGGGCTTAGATTTTTGTTTATGCTTGGTTCATTGAAGTTACTGAACGAGCCTCAACAAGTTTTTACCAATCTGATCTCGAGTTTCCCAAGTGCATTAAGGCATCCCTACCGAAAGAACAATTATTGATCGGCGTCCAAATTGTCCTTGGCTTAGACTGCATCCAAACCCCTCTAGAGAAGGAGAGGGGAACATAAGTATAGGAAGTAAATATGAACGTTCATGAGTAAAGATTTTGTCAATGAAAAAAGAAAAACAGACAAAGAAAAGACTGGAGAGTGGCTTACAGCTTCACATCCTAAGTCTTTGTGCCCAGAAGTGGCTGAGGTCCCCAAAAGAGGCAAAGATCATTCCAACAGTTCACACTTAAAAGCCATGGAATGGAATAACACCTAGTACATGATTGGAGGTTACTACACAATTTCTAGTTCATTTAAATTGCAAAAAAATAAAAATAAAAAAAATCAACATGATGATGACATTTGATGTGATCCTGATGGTATAGACCAATTATTCTTGTTAAACTATGAAGGAATATATCTCTGTCGGTATTGACAAGAATTACAAAATACAATTATATAAAGTCATGAGTAATTTTTCCTTTATATTGACTCATACAGCATCAAATTCTACTCAAACTATGAATCATAATATACTGACTCTAGGGCTTCGAATACTGTTAGAACTATGACAATCCCCTCTCAAACTCATTGTTGTATGACACCGAGATTCTGTTTAGAAAAAAAAAACTGAAACATGAATATTGAGACTACTAAACTGCTAAAATAAATTTTTAATTGTTGACGTTGATACCAAAGTACTAAATTGTTAAAATTGATGCCAAAGTTGCAAACCAAACCAAGCTAAAGCTAACTGAACTGAAAATGAAACCATACACGACTACAGAAAAAGTCATATATTGTTGAATATGGTTAGGATTTGAAAGATCTCCAGACTAAATAGAAGAGGTTTTGAAAGATCCTCAAACTCAGAATAGAAAAGAAGTTTTCATCCTCAAACTCGATAGTAGAAGAGGTTCAAAAAAATTCCCAAACACAATACTGTTGATCTAAGGGTTCATTCACTCGTGTTTTGATGATTTTTAACTCATGAGTCAACAACTAATGATCTTGAAATTTTTTTATAAAGTTTATAGGTTGTTGATTAAGAAATAGATTATTCAAGATCCAATAGTGAAGCTCAACATCAACCGATACACATTGGACTATCTTTCATTGATGAATGAAGATCAAGAAGTCGGATTCAAATCAAGATCTACATAAAGACCGTTTTTCAAGATGAAGAGTTTAAGTTTGTATACGTTCTTTTCTAATTTACTAGATCGGATTAAATAGTTCTTCTTTGTTTCTTAAAAAGAAAAGAAAGAGTTAGTAATAGAAGAGGAGGAGAAGAAGGTGGTGTATTGGTGTTTTGAAAAGAAAAGAAAAACTAATCTAAAGGAAAGAAGAAGTGTGTTTCTAACCTAATAAATTAAAAAAGAAAGAACTAAAATATACTTACTCACCTCTTTGAAGCTTGCTTTACCTTTGATCCGTATTGATGACTCATCTTGGCTTGAAGGTGATCATTGCATGACATATAAGATCTTTCCCATTCTTGTCGATCTATAAAATGAAAGTACAAGCAGAAACTAAAAATAGAAACCAATTCTAACAGTTAGAAACAGATGTCCATCACTATAAGCTATTTGTGGCACTTGGAAGGGTAAGGCATAATCGAGGTTATTGGAATCATCTGAATTACAATCAAGTAAGGAAGGTAAGCAAAGTAAAAATAAGAAGAAGATGAAAAACAAGATTTTGATTAATTAGAAAAACAATAAAGAAAAAAGTTTACATTGTTATCACTCTCAATACAAATTTTTCTCTCATTCTTCCATGAATCTCTTCTCTATCCTAAGGTATAAAAAACAAAAAAATTACATAAAGTAAATAAAAAAAATCTAAGTTGAACTACAAGACTAAGCCTAATTCTAACTCTCTGCTGGAGTGGTGCCCTTTTGCCTTCGAAAATTACAGTTTTTATAGGCAAAAGAAGATAAGAGAGCGTAAGAAGATAGGAGGAGCAAACGCTTCCCTAGATGTGACAACAAATTTACGAATCCGCAGCCAGGATTTGGCCACATGACAAGATTTGAGGGGTCGTGGTCTTCTCTGCTCTGATACTCTTTTATCCTCGGTAGATTTTCAGTTTGAGTTCTGATTTCAATCTGATCTTCGTTGATTCTTCATTTAACTGAATATATCTCTAGAAATCCGATTTTAACTTGTATTATCTTCTCTGATACAGATTGATCTTCAAGTAACCAAATAGATCCATATAAATCAGATTTAACTGGTCTTTATTTGGTATTGTCTTCTCTCCCTTCATTAATCATATCCTACATGAGTTAAATATTAAGATAAGGTAATTAGCATAGTTTATTGCAAAATAAGTATGGGAATATAATAACAAATATGTAAAATATGTTTACAATCACATGCAAAAGCTTTGATATATAAGGTTTCAAATTTTGCACGAAGTCATTCGAAGAGTCTAACTGTACTCAGAATAGTGGAGTTGTTATCATGATGATGACTACAAGCAACACGAGTATGCATGATAATGACCTGAGGAAAGAAGTTATTACTTATTACAGGGTGATCAAAGATATCATTGAACTATCATTCAATGGGGGACGCAGGAAAATCGTTCTGTTTGCGTGTGACTGGGTTGATAATAACATGAACAAAATAGATAAAACATGGCTTCACACTTGTTAACTTTACAAGGCCAAGTAAGAAACTTGTCCCTTTATTCTACCATCTTTGGTATTGCAAGCATTCTTCGTGCCAGATTCATATGATATGCCTTGGGTGGTGCCCATTGTCATAAAATGAAGGGATACCTTTGATTTAAGTGCCGAAGGTGAATGCTTGAAGGTAATGCCCATCCAAATAAATCCTAATGTGGCATCTACTTCTTCTGACGGTGTTGACCTTATAGAGGAGTAACAAATGTATTCTGATTCCTTTCACTTTAATTTTAATTATATAATAGATTTTTCAATGTAACATAGTATTAATGTACAATTGCATTATGTTATGTCTGGAGATGATCTAGTTGCATATATGTACTTTATTTCTGAAGATGCTCTAGTTGAATATATAATATGATTGCTTACCTTTGTGTTGTGTACTTTATTTTCTGTATTTATTTACATATATCCATTGTTCGACTGCCTAACTTTATATCTGGAGTTTATAATTATAAAACACAGATCTTTAAAATGGCAGCATCATCCTCTAGCCAGTCCAGGAGAAAGAACAGGTCGGTTGGCCCGATCTAGATTGACGAAGATGGTTGCCCGTTTGGCCCTCACTATGACGTACTCTCTGATCGCATTAATCGTCATGTCTGCCATTGCAATGAGTTCTCTCCGGTCTTAACTTGGCCTGACCACAAGAATTCAGGAAGAGTTGAAGTATTATATCATAAGTTGGCTGTAAATATGTTATGGTTTAGTGAGATTTTATGTTTTTGTTTATGTTTATGCTTTATTGAGATTTTAATCCAACTGACATTGTGTTATATGAAGGGTGATTTTTCACTGCCGGCTTGAAATGACACGAAGGATATTCCAAAGAAGTTCCACAAGTGGTTCAACAATAATGCCAGAAAGAAGTGGAACGATAACAAAAGTTGTTTCCAGCGTTGTACTTTTGATCGTTGCCAGGGGTCCATAGATGAGGCTAATGCATTGCAGCTATACATAGTCGACAGTCAGACTTGGATGAACTTTTTATCGACATATGAAAAGAACAGCTAATACGACGGGAGTGGCTTGGTAAAATGAAAGCGTTATGAATTGTTTATGTATTATTATATCTGAAAATTATTGACTTTTTTATTTTTAAATTTGTAGTCGAAGAGAAAAATATAAAGTCTCTCGCGCTGCAAATGACTTGCAGCATAGAATGGGTAGAGACACTTGTTCTGTGTGGAAGGCCAAATTTGTAAGTATAAATATATACTCATTTGATTTTATGGCATATTTGCTTCTTAAGTTAATTTAATTTATTAAACATCTTGCATTTCTAATGGAGAGATGACTGCGGGAGGGAGCCGAATGCAAAGGAGACTACAACAAGAATTTCTTGAAGATGGATGCGCTCGATGCTCCTAGGGCGAGCTTCCCATGACTCACACCCGGGGCAAGCTAGTCACCGACGATGCCATGTCTATTGGTGTAAGTATTAAAAGATTATTTATATATCCTAATATTTTATGAAAATGATAGAAATCTAATTATTTTTTTTAATGTCTTTGTTAATTTTCAGCTCCAACTTGAGAGGAATTTTGATGCGGCGATAGCAGGTGGCAGCGACGAGAGCACCACTAGCACATAAAGGACCTATGAGAGATTTGAACGTGTGATGAGGCTTGGGCTGTACATGAATGTTTTCAGAGTCACCAGGCATGCTAGGATGGACACCTGCACCTCCCAGCTTGAGTAACAAGTTGAGGCCATGAGGCAGGAGTCGGAGGCAATGAGGCAGCAGTCGGAGGCCGACTGATAGAAAACGTCGATTTGGAGGCTGCTCAAATAGAGATGCGGGAGTTCATGATCTAGTTTAGGAGGAGTCAAGCAAGTGTCGGGCAGCCTAGCAGCAGGAGCGGCGACAATGCTAGTGGAGATGATGATGAGGCTTGCGTGAGGTACATGGTTGTGATTAAGAACACTTGTATTTAATTAGATTCGACTTTTGTTTATTATTCTAATAAATATTGATATGTATGTTTCATTATTGATATGTTGATATATAAATATACATGTTTCATTATGGTGGGAATTGAGATTTGTATGCATGTTTGATGGTTAGAATTGAGATTGGTGATGTGTGGTTGGAATTGAGGTTGTTGATACGTGATTGGAATTGAAATTTATATGCATTTTTGATGGTTAGTTGAGATATAAATGTATGTATGTCAGTGAGCTACAGTTTTAAATAAAATGTCTGACAAATTGCATTGAAAACTAATTTTTGAGGCAAAAGTTCCCAATAATTGCGTCAAAAATGTATTTTTGACGTAACTATTTGACAATCATTGTATTTTTAGAACAAAAATTTTAAATACTGCAAATTCTGGAATCAAACCAAATTGCGTCGAAAATATAAATTTTCGACACAATTACAGGACATTCTGTGTATTTTTAAACCCAAGATTTTCAGGATTAGCGTAATTATGGAGCGTGCATATTGCATCAAATATTATAGTTTAGATGCAAATTATAATTTTAAAAAATATTTTTAATGCCATGTTGCGTCAAAAATTCGACGCCATATGAAATTTTTTTTGCGTCAAAATTTGACGCAACATTTATATTTCACAGAACTTCCATAATCAGGGAAATAAATATTGCGTCGAAAATTTGACGCAATGTTTCCATGATCTTTGACGCAACATTTGCATCTAGGTTTTTGCGTCAAAATTTTTTGATGCAAAATATTGAAACAATGTGAAAATTTTTGACCCAATTTGATCATATTTGACGCAATTTGACAGACATTCTAGTAGTGCAATGCATATGAAGGTCTTGCAGGTCGTCATCGAGGCACTTGAACGCCTTGTGGGGTGTTAGCGAGGCACATGTAGGCCTCATGACACAACAACAGGGATTGAGGAAGGATTATGAGGTAGAGACGAGGGTCTCAGAAGCCTTGCAATTGGGAAGGCCTCCCGGTTGCAGCAGTGGTGAAGAAAAGGGAGGCAAAAGACGACTAGGGTTAGGGTTAAGGTTATTACTGTGATATTATGTTAGCAACCATAAACCATTGATTAATCTTCATTAAAGTAAATAAGGTGTATATGTAATACAAGTGATTGGTGCAGGCTATTGGGTAGAAGCCCAATAACCCAATAACTTGTCTTACAATATATATATTCCAGCTTGAGAGAGTATTGAGAGAGACTCTACATAGTGGTTTGATATTGGTTTACTCCTACATTACCTGTGAGGCTAAATATACTTTGTATTGATTATATATAGGGATTAATCCCTCATTAAGTGGAAGAAGTGGTTGTAACTGATCTACTCTTTGTGGCTGTCAATTACACCAGAAACGCGGAGCTCGCGTTGATGTTGAAACGCGGAGCTCACAGACTCGCATTTAATGTTGAAATGCAGAGCTCATAGGCTCGCATTGACATTGAAACGCAACCCTAGTTGAGGTCTATGTTTGAAGAAGGAACATACCTTCGCGTTTGGTGATGGAACGCGAGGTTCGAGTCTAAAGAGAGAACACTATTTTCCATTGATTGTGAAGATCAGGAAAACTTATAAAAGTTTGTAGAATTTACAAGTAAAATGAAATCACAAGAAATCTATGGTTGTTTCTAGGGAAGCGTGCCGGTAGGAGTCTGATCAGTGTGAGAACACTTTGTCTCTTTGACCACACGAACAATCGATCTTGGATCTGTCGCTTGAGAATTCCTTCTCGCCTAGTTCGAGAATTCCCTTGATATGAAGAGAAGCCTTGTTAATTCAGATGAACTATAGAAAAGCGTATGGTCATTGGAAGCTTTACACTAAAGAATATGAGTTCTTGTCAATAAAAAAGATCTCTCTCTAGGAAGAAGTTTCTTCTTCTTTTCTCTCTGGGGGCCTCCATTTTCTCACATGCAGTCGGCTATTTATAAGCCAGGTAAGGGATAACAAATCCCTAAAATTCCATTACCAACTATAAATACAGTTGTTGTCCTCTTCAGATGAAGATACATAACTCTAGGTGAGGCTAGTTTAGCCTACGACGAGGCTAGTTTAGCCTATGGCGAGGTTAGCCTGCCAGACTGTCAAAAGTTAAAGGGATTAGAAATCTACTTTTGCCGAGAAATTTGAATCCCTAAATATCTCTATTAACAGAGATATTTGAATCACTGAGGGATTTGAATCTCCTGATTATCTCCACTAAATCAGTGAGATGACTAATCAGGGAGAATATTCCCTTTAAATGCGTTTAAGGATTTGGAAAGGTCAAAATGACCTGGAACTTTGCCTGCTTGAACAAATTTAAGCCTGTGGCGAGGCTATATATAGCTTACAATAAAGCTCAGACTAAGCTCAGTAGAGCTATATAAAGCCTATGCCGAGGCTATTCTTTAGCTCACAGCGAAGCAAGACAAAGCCTACAACGAGGCTATTTTTGAAGAGGTCAGAAGACCCCTAACTTTGCCAATCATGGCGAGGCTATGCTTTTCTGGCCTCATCAGCCTTTTGAGCAAGCTAGAGCTTCTGAGAAGCTAAGACATAGCTCAACAAGGCTAAGTAAAGCTTTATGTGAGGCTAATAATTGTAACTCATTGGGCTGAGTATGGCGAAGCTAGAATCTGGCTCTGTCGAGCTTGCTTATGCAGATTGGTCATCAACTCATCTATGACTCGTCTTTTAGAAGTGTCGACAAGTTTAGACATTATTCTGACCAATTGAAAAGTTGTTCAGGAGTTCGTCTTTTGTAAGTGTCAACAAATGCGACCCTTGCATTTGTTGATGGAACGCGAAGTTCGCCTTGGGATTGAAATGCAACCTTCGCATTTGGTGCGAGGCTCGCATTTGAAGCTTTGTCATTATCAATTTTTTGACAGCCCACAGAACCCCCTCCAAAGTTTTTGAAACTTCATGATTGACTGGGACAATTTTCAAAATACTTTGGACTTCATGTTGACTTGGACCTTCGTAATTGCACTGACAATCTCTTGGAGTATCCTAAGTTTGATCCTGTCTGAATTCTGGTCTTCGTAAGGGTACTGTTAAACTACTTGAAGCCCCAGGAAAGATCATTGTAAGTAGTATCTAGAAACATAGTTTAGAACTTCTCTGAGTTTTGATTTGTTTGTCAGTGTACTGTTTGAATAGATTGAGTCATTAATTTCTTTTGTCACTGTACTGTCAAATCATTGCAAAAGCGAGAGCACACTTCTTTTGTTTGAGAGAACATGACTTTCATGTGAAACACGACCTTCGTGTTTTGTGACTTTTGGATGCGACCTTCATTTATAAAGACAAGGCTCTTATGTGAGACATAGCTCTTCATTTGGTTGTTGCGTTTGAAAGGTGATGGCCATGTTGGAAGCTTGGAGACGCAATCCCCGCTTGAAAATGCGAGCTTCCTGAGCGCCACATGTTAAGTTTAGATTGAGCTTCGAGATTTGCACTACGTGTCTCGACTATTGAATGGTCTATTAAAGACCCAGCGTCTTTCAGAAGTCAAATCACTTGACTTTCTTCAAATTCCAGATCACTCATGTCTTGTGAAATGCTCTTAGCTTTTTCAAAGTTTTCAAAGCTTTAAGCTTTTTCATCTTCTTAGAAGATTTCCATTGCATCCATGGCTTCCAGGAAGACATCTTCAAAATCTAACCCATCTTCGTCGAGTTTTAGAGCGACAACTACTGCTAGTGCTACTCCGTCGCTTGCAGCCCCAATCTCAAGAGAGATATACTGGCTCTGCCAATTTTCTTCTTCTTTTTGGAAAATTTCAAAGCGTTTTAACCCCTTCTACTTCTTTGATGGTTTTTTGATCTTCAACGCGAGTCTTATGAGACTCGCGTTTAATTCTCTGCAAACGAAACTTGCGCTGATGTTTTGAACATGGAATTTTTGTGAGTCTCGCGTTTTGAGATTTTGAACGTGCATCTCATGTATTGAGACTTGCGTTTGAGCTTTAACACTTAGAGTTTATTTCTAAGTTTCAAGTTTTGAAACTTTAAATGCGGACTTCGCCTTTGTCTCATGTTCTGAGACTTTGAACGCGAGTCTCATGTGTTGAGACTCGCGTTTATGTTTCTACCCTTAGTGTTTTTAACACTTTTAGATTTATAACTCTTTTTTGGTTTTCTTTTTTGCAGTAAGATATTCAACGGATCCACTGTCGAAGAGGCATCATTTCGGCAATGAGGGAGGATTAGATAGGAATATCCACTTCGGCTTGCATCAGACCGCACCCGTGTTTACCAGCAAGGACAAAGAGTGGAATGCCTGACTAGCAAGATGCAATGTTCTAACTTTCAGGGAGATCATCTCGGATGCAAAGCTTGAGTCTGAAGACAGGAAACTCATCCAGATGCTGGTGTTCTTCTTCGGAGACTCTATTAATGGTAACAACGATGACCTCTTTGACGGCACTTACAAATGGCTCCGTCAGATTGGCAACCAATATTTCTTCCTCCCAAATATGAAATGTATGGCCCCATGGTAGTCAATGTATATTCAGTGATGGATGGGCTGGGACCTAGACAAGTTGCAGCAGGGGTATCAATTGGAAAGATCACCAATCGTGGTGCAGTTACCACTGGCAATGGTAAAGATATCACCGGACTATTTTCTGGCCTTGTGAGGCATGAATACCCTAGGGGTGAGACTCCTAAGCAGGCAAACTCCTTCATCAATTGATTCATTAATGCGAAGGGTGACTTCCTGCCTTCTAAATTTTGGGTGATGGGATGGGTGAACTTGTCACAAAGGACATGGTGGAGAAGGACGGTGAGTTATGTCATCGAGCAAGTGAGGAGCCGTTGCTGCAATCGGGTCTGTACTCAGCGGTCAGGGCTATTCAGTATGGCATCCCACAGAGTTATTACCACTTCTTTGCCATGTTGGAGCTGTACAATCCTGATACCTGTACTTTCTTCACTCCAAACAGAGAGTTAGGATTTGCTCTCCATGATATATATGAAGTTTCTGGACTGCCAATGGGAGAGCTGCCTTACGTAGAGTGAGTCTCTGGTATAAAAGAACTTCAAGTTCTGAAGAAAAAAGCTCATAAGTTTACGAACTTACTGGGAGTTGTTATGCCATTTCCACATCTATGCCCAGATCATCAGATTGAGGGTTGGGGGTGTGAAATAGATGTCATGGGTGAGTTACTATTTTCAAGACTTAGGAAACAAGACACGATCTTTGAAAGCTTGGTTGCCAGCACTGACAAGGAGATTAATGAATGAATATTCGCAGTGGTAAGATCATATACCACCAAGTCTAATGAGGACACTTTCAAACTTGACCCGATCTTTGAAAGCTTCCACCATCAAGCGAAGAATCCCATTTCAGATAGGGCCTTACTAGCCGGATTTCTAATGTTATCGTTGAAAAGATGCGTCATGCGCACGCTCCCTCACGAAGTCCTAGCAGTGGATGTCATCTCTGTCTTACTAGCTCATGGCCGACCTCTTGGCTTGCTTCTAGTAATGGTGAGCTGTTTTCAAAGTGGATTACACACGCTGACCCTGAGTTTCTGCTGTTGACACTCCAAAAAGCCAAATTCTAGGGCAGTTCTGTAGCCGGTCCGAACAATGTCTAACTTGTCGATACTTCCAAATAACAAGTCGCAGACAGGCCTAAGACTTGTCCATCTCTGATAGGCAAATTAGTGACTTGGACTCCACTGATCTAACAAAGCAGACAGTGAACTAAGCATTTCCTTCTGAAGAAAGCCCAAGCAGCTAACACCTAGCTTCACTGCAAGCTCAATTTTAACTTCACAGCAAACTCTGAGTAGCTCCGCTGTAGGTTCATTTTCTAGCTTTACTTGAAGCTTTTCATAGCTCTATCAAGAGCTATCTTTTAGCTTTATTGCAAGCTTTTTTCTAACTTCGTTGCAAGTTCATCTCTGGCTTGTTGCAAGCTCAGTTCTAGCTTGGCATAAAGCTCTTTGTAGCTCTATGAAAGAGCTATCTTCTAGCTCCGCTGCAAGCTTAGCTCCGCTGAGAGCTCTTTTGGTCATTTTTGACCATTTAAATCTCAGCATGAGATTAATGTGATTGATATCACTTTTTGGGCAGTTAATTGTTGTAATCTCTTTACTCCTCAATTAGTTGGAGAAGATCGAGGGAAATTCCTCATTTAGTTGGAGAAAATAAAGGAATTTGTGAAACAACCCTAAGCCAGCTGGCTGATGAACCTTGGAAGCAGGTTCTAACTTCCAAGCTCTTTTAGAGAACTTTATTTCTCTTTCAGAGTGCTAATGCCTCAAGATCTTCCCTTCTCGAAAGATTTTCAGAGCTAGGCGAGAAGAAAATCCCTAAGCAGAAGATTCGAAGACTCAATCACTCGTATCATCAATAGAACAAAGTGGTTGCGCGCTGATCAGACTTTCACTGGCACACCTTCCCAGAAACCTCGGAGGAGAGTTCTTGTAATTTTCATCTTTTGCTTGCAACTTCTCTTTAACTTTTGTAAAGTTTTCCCACATTAAAATCAATGGAAAACTTTTGCCATGTAGAGGTTATGGAAGATGAGGAGGGTAATTCATCCTCGATAAAATGGTGAACTGAAGAGGAAGACTCCCAATCCCCGCGCAGAGCTACCATATACTTATATGGTGGCTTGGCATGCCATGCACTGTGCGGCCTTCATGTCAGCAGTGCAGGAGTCAAATGGGGACTTTGTTTCTTTCATCCAAAAGCTTAAAGACTCAAAATGTAAGGTGGTTATATGGTTGTTATTTAGAGAATCGTACAAAGCAGCATGAACTACCACCTCTTCAGGTGCTTCCAAATTTTCCAGGGGTGACTTATGGTGAATGATTTTTCGACGTTATGAGACCAGATGGATTCACCTCATTTTCTTCTTGCGTCTTTTGTTGGTTGGTTGATGAACATCCGGCCAGGATATCTCATCTTCCGCCAGGGGAATGTCTACTCAATCGAGCCATACATGCCAAGCAGATTCGATTGTCAATTTGGGTACAACCAACTATATGTCAGGAACCTAACATTGGCTTGTGTTTTAGTGGCAATCTATATGAAGAAGCCCGAGATTGATACTACTTCGCGGTGGGGTGAACTGATGCTACCTTCAGTCTGCCGCAGAAAATTCCAAACTCCTATGCCACCCTTGGCTTCCACACGTGGTATGCTATAACGACCTCAGTGCCTGGATATAATATAAATAGCACGTGCATTAAGGAGATTAATACCTTCTACAACAACAGAAAGGACTCGAAGAAAACTCATTTGAAGGGTATGAACAAGTTTCTTGAAGCTGAAAGTGAGGTTTCTCAAATGAAAGCTGCTACCATGACCGAGCCTGATGAAGAGGCAGTTGGAGAGGCTATTGTAAGACACTCGTGGTGTATTATCGCGAAACATCCTTATCAATTGCTGAGGCCAGATAGAGCTCGAGTAAGAAGGAACGCTGAGAGCTTGAAACCAGAGTTATTCTCAAGGGACTCTGCGGGCTGGAGGTGGGACTCGAGTCAATTCTCTCATATGGCAAGGAGATTAATGAAGAAGATGAGTTGTCGCTAATGCTAGTTTGTGCCCCATAAGTCTCGTACTAGGGGTCCTTCAGTGACCGGCGTGGAAGAAACGCATCCTGCTGAGGAGGAGATGGAAAGGGATCTAGTAGAGTCTGCAACTATTAGGGAGTGGAGGGCAGTATTTGAAGGTGAAGTTGCGCCCCAATCAGCAACTGATCTACCTCGGCCCAAAGCTGCCCCTTCCATATCATTAAAGGGTTAGGAAGAAAGGGCTGATCCTCAATGTGCTACCGGGCTCCCCTGTCATCATGATGTCATCGGTAGCGTTTCTGGAACAAAGTCCCACTACTGGGCTTGTACTGAGCAGACTTACGATGATTGAGATCCTTCCTTCTTCGAAATCATCACTCACGTCAGGAGGAGAAGTAGATTATTCTGAAGAAGATCTCGATTTTGGTGATGAACCTCCTCCTCCTGACACTAGTAAGTTCTCACATCTGGCTGCCAAGGACATGGAGTTCACCTCTCTGGCTGAGGGTAAATCTTAGCTTTATTGTACCTCTTCTCTTATTTTCATACTTCATATAGATGTTTTTTAATGCTCTTTTTTATGACATTTTTAGAGACTCATGCGATTACTATGGGAGAAGCTTCCATCAGTGCCACCGGTATGATAGAAGAATTGCCTCATCCTGGGGACCCAGAGGTTCCTGTGACTGCTACTAGAGGAGCTTCCATTAGTGCTGGCAGGATGATGGAAGAGTTACCTCGGCCTAAGGGATTGCATGAAGAGTTACCATCTCCTCTGCCATGTGAGATGCAAAGAGTTTTTCATTTTGCACCTCTTACACTTGACGGTGTTGCTAATACTGTTGTAGTGACCATAGAGATTCTTGTACCGACTTTAACAACTGACAAAACTGCAAGTCAGGTGCCAGGGAAAGCCTTATTGCTACTCCATTGGATGGGACTGCCATGGCGATGTCTATGCCTGAGACTGCTATAATAAAAGCTCCTGTTATGACTTTGAAAACATGGCGACTCGACTTAAGCTCGTGCCTGTACTCACAGAGAAAGAAAGTAGGTGTAGCACCCCGTTCCCGGGATACGTACCTTGATATGTGTTCCAAAATTTTATCGACCATATTGTTTAATTTACTCCCAGTATTTGCTTTTGGGTTGTGATTACTTATATTATTGTGTATCGGATCTGGATTCTCAGATCTAGAGTAAGCCTTGACCCAGATCGGGAACTCGATACTAGCCTGTAGCCTGATTTGACCATTCTGGTAGTCTGATTTGACTGATTTTAGTTTCAGACACTATTTTCTAATATTTTAGATTTTTCATGATTTTCTGAAATTTTTCAGAATTTTTCTGCAAAATCTCCAAAACCGGTGTCGGTCGGCATCGCTGACTGATTCTCAAATTTTTTAGTTTTCAAACGGGATTGAATTTTAAAAAATGATTTTCACGTCACATCTTATAATTTCATTTTCTATCTAAAAAATATTTTTTTGAGATTTTTCTAAATTTATCAAAATTTCACCGATTCTGGTGTCGGCCGGTATCGCTGGAAGATTTTAGGATTTTTAATTTGAAAATTACATTAAATTTCTCAAATTTGATTTCACCGAGTATCTTAAAATAATATTTTCTATTTTTGAGAATTTTTTGGAACGTTTCTAAAACAGTCAAATTTTTGCCCTATTAAAATAATAATATTAATTACCGATCTTATCTTTTCGTGCTTTTTCCTTCCCTACTCCTCTTCTTTATACTCCCAGGATATTCTAATATTTATAATATTTTATAATATATTTATTTATAAATTTATTTTCTTCTTTTTCCTTTTCCCTTTTCTTCTTTTTCCTTTCCTTTTCTTATTTTTCTTTTTTTCTCTTCTCCTCCATGCCCTGCACCCCAACCACCCCACTGCCAAACCCATCCCCTGCAGCTGGGTCTGCAGCAAGCAACCGCAGTATGATGGACTGAAACAGCAGCCCATCTCTCCCCCATCCCTTTCCATCATCCCCTTTTACTTCTTCTTCCTTTAACTTCTTTCCTTTCTCCCATTCTCCTTCCTTATCTCCATTTCAATTCTCCACCAAGCAAACAACTAACCTCTCCTCATCACTGCCACCTCCACCACCGCTGGCGCCCTAACCACCGCCGCCGCACCCCCCAACCACCCCACTTCCCTTCCCCACTTCCACCGTCCCCAATTTCCCTTTTCATTCCTCCAATTTCAACATAATCCATCACTTTATCTTCCTCCTCTCCTCCAAAATACACTACCAACTCCACCAAACCCTCCACTCCAACCACCCCATCATCATCTCCTCCTCCTTCTCCAACTCCCCACCACCTCCAATAACCTCCACATCTTCCACCACCATCTTCCACCACCATCACCAAACGCAAACAACAACAACAACAACCCACACCAAAAAGACTCCACCTCCCCTCCCCCCTAGGGCTGTCGCGCTCGCGCCCCACCACCACCAGCGGTGGCGCGCCGCCGCCCAGGGCCGCCGGCGGGTGGCCGGACGGCCACCTCCCCCCACCATTTCTTTCTTTCTTTCTTCTTTCTTTCTTTCTTTCTTTCCTTTTCTTCCTTCTTTTCCTTCCATAAATAACTCTTTTACCTACTTCCCTAAATACCCTCTCCTTCATCCCCTAATTACTTCTCTAAAATTTCTATCCTACCCCTCTCCTTTAATTCCCTAATTCTTTCCTCTTTTTAACTTACCCTACACACACTCTCTCTCTCCCCTCTCTCTCTCCTCTCTCATTCTCTCTCTAATATTTATAATATATAATATATATATTTATATACTTTAATATATATTTATGGGCTAATAACATGCTGGCGCGTATTAGCGGACTCCCTAGACTTTTCTCGATATTGCGTCCCAGTTTTTAGACTTTTCTCTTGTATTTATAGCATGACGTTGATATGTGGATATTTTAACATGCCTAGCACTTACTACTGTAGTTTTACCATGCTATGCGAGTTAATAAATGATGTTGTACTCGGTATTTACCCGACACTTGACATGTTATACTTGATATATGATTTATGACACCGGCACTCGGTATTGACATCGACACTCAGTATTTACACTGCACTTGATATTTAGATACCAGTATCTGACATATGTCATACTTGATACCTGCTCCTGATACCGGTAAATGACATGCTTTCATGTGGTACAAGTACATTGACTTAACATCATGACCCTTGACAGGACACTATCACCCTGGATACCTGTATTATATGGCATATTCATGACTATCACTTTTACGGGGGCTTGACATGATTATTATATTATTACCAGACATTGGTACTCCTGAACTCCTGTATACTTGAACCCCTGAAATAGGGAGGCTCTTGACATTACTCCTGATATTATACTCCTGTTGACCCCATAATAGGATAACCATGGATATTAGACTTTTGTGAATACCCTGTGGACATTACTATTTAACACTCTGTTATATTTAAACAACTTACATCTAGACGGGGGAAATTGATGGGTATCGATATAGCTTCTGTGTTTATGGTGGCCATACATATATTGTATAACTATTCCTGTTGGATTTGACCTGGAGGCCACCATGCGTTTTCAAGGGGTGTACTGACACCCCTACCCCCTTGCCTATCTGTCGGGTGTGCTATAATCCCCTGGGTATATCCCTGTGGGAAACGGTGACACTCTATTCTTGTTCGGGCGTATACTAAGACCTTCGGGCATATAGTAAGTCCTAGTGCCTAGCGGTACGTTCTGGCTCAGTACCGAATACTCCTGGACCGTTGTCCCAGGCATGCACGGGACCCATACTAAATATGGTTCGTCGTTCCCCATCAATTTCCAATAACCAACCTTGCTCGGCTTGTATGCAGAAGTATATAGCGCCGGTCATATACCGAAACATACAAATTGAATAAGTTTTAATAATAACTCGATAATTGACTTAATGTTACATGATTCTATTACTTGCTATTTATGGTAGTTATTCCTTGCTTGCTAATTTGATTACATGATATTTAACCTGCTACACTTGCTTTTATTTCATGCCATATAACTTCTAATGTCATTTCCATATCACACTATTTATTGTGGTTATTTCATGCTTAGTGATTTGGGTACATTATACTTAACTTGTTATACTTATTATTGCTTACTTGCCACTTGGCTTCTTTTGGTACTCGCTGGTTGCCCACTAACAAACCTGAATTTGTATGTTCAGATTTAGCAGGTTGGACCGAGGTGGACCCTTCAACTGAGGATCAGGCCTACTTTGACGAGCAGGCGGATCAGCCGTAGCTTCGTCCTATCTTTTCCCGCTCACGAGCTTCTCTTTTTCAACTCATAAGTTATTCTTTTGTACCGTGTACAGTCTACTTTTGTACTATCTGGTGATGTAATATTATATCACAATCTGTGATGACTAAGTACTTGTACTATTTTGTGTTAGAATGTATGACACCACGTATTTTCACACTCTGATCCCTATATTGTGTTGTATGATGCTTAGCGTACATACGTGATGGTACCATCATCCTGCATATGTACGTCGCAGTGGCGTCCCCGTATCTACCGGATCGGGGTGCCACAGTGGGCCTACAACAATTGCGGGTATAATGAGTCCATCTCCGGCCTTTGCTGAGAACACAATAACCACTGTCGTGTCTTCAAGATCATCCAATAAACCAGCCAGGTCTTCTCCTGCTGTGAATATCTTGGAGGGTCTAATCACTCGGGTGATTGACCATTTCTTTTCATGATGGAGTATTGCACTGACTTGGTACTTACTGCGCAGAGCTCTTTGACTTTGTACAGTCGTTACTCAACAATCATGTTGAAAACATTAAGAAAGTCGGGGGAGCTGAATGAGCCGTGGAATACCAAGCGCATGTCGGGCAGCTGAGACAATGTTTAGCCGATCTCTATGATTTTGAAAATGCCATTGTGGTCGACGCTGCTTAGTCGGTATTGATTTATATGCGGGCGGAGCAATCTTGTCTTTAGGAGGAGGCCAAAAAGTGGATAGAAGATCAAACTCACCATTTAGATGAGATCCAAATGTCCTGTCAGAACTCTCTAAATGACTTCGAGAAGGCGGAACTTAATGCTAAAAGCGCGGAAGATTTAATTGCTTATGCTCGAGATACCATTGCTAAGACAAAGATCCTGCTGTAGGACAACGACCAGATACTTGAGTAGGAGAAGAGAAAAATGGAGGAGCTCTCTGCGAAGAATAATCAGCTGCATCAGGATCTCATGGTCCAATCCTCTGCACTGTATTGACACTTAAAAAAGACAAGATTCTTACTGGCCCGAACAATGTCTAAACTTGTTGACATTTATAAAAGACGAGTGATAGACAAGCTGACGACCAGTTTTCATCCATCTCTGAGGGACAAGGAAGCAACTTGGACTTCACTGATCCAGTCAAGCAGACAGTGAGCCCGGATTGTCTCTAAACAGACCTCAGCAGGTCTAAAATGCTAGCACTTAGCATCACATGAGCCCAAAGGGATAGCCTCGCCTGAGAGGCTAAGATCATCCAACTTTGCCTTGAAGCCATTCAAAGTTCCGCCAGGAAGATAACTTGTAGCTTCATCTAAACTGCTGAAGTGCAACTCCGCAGAGAGAGTTAGCTTCGCCTGAAGCCACACGCAACTGCGCAGAAGGGTATGCGGTAGCTTCGCCACAGACGATACCTAGCTCCGCCAAAGAGCTTTCTTCTGACTTCGCCAGATATTGCCTCCAGCTCCGCTGTAAGCTCAAAGCGGGCAGCGCCGTTGCTGGTCTGCTATGGTCAACCTTTGACCAATCAAAACTCCAGATGAGATTAAATCAAATCCAATTAAGATCAAATCTGAGATCAAATTTGGCAGTTGCTTGCCATGATCTCTTGACTCTCCTAAAACGAGTAAGAGGATCAGGGAAAATCTTTCAACTATATGGAAAGGATCAAAACAGATCAAGAGGATCAACCGACCTGCTATTTCTAGCTTCGCAGAAGCTAATTCTAGCCTCGCAGCAAGGCTACTTTCCAGATTTAAACAGATTTGATTCAATCTATTTTCATATTTTCAAGGACAATTATACCCTTACTCTCCCTATAAATAGCCCACCAGGGGCACAAGGAGAGGCACGCACGAAGACTTCCACACACGCAAAAAGGCGACAGACGCACAAGAGGGAGGACTCCACAGGCAGAGACTTCTTCACGATGCACTGTTGCACAAGAATTCAGAGACTTTTAGAGAGCTGCTTCTCTAATCATGGTATTGATACCCTAATACCTTCTTCTCAAGGAATCTCCAGAACCAGGCGAGAAGGAATTCCCAAGCGAAGGCGATTTTGAGAAGTAACAAGAGGGTTCTACCAACCTTCTGTTCTCTGATTCCCCGAACCAGGCGAGAAGGGAATCTCATCGCTCGCATCGTCAAAGGGACAAAGTGGTCGCGCGCTGACCAGACTCCTATCGGCACACTTCTCCAGAATCTCTGAGAAGATCTACTTGTAATCTTTTTAAGAATACTTGTAATTTAGCTCCTCAACTCTTTTTGTAAGTTTTTCCCTTTGCAAATAAATGGAAAACAAAATGGCGACTCCGCTGGGGATCGAATTCTCTACCGCTGAGAATCAAGTGTCGCAATGCGACGAACAGACCTTCGGGTCTATCTCTGAATTCGAGAAAGTCGGTGCAGCCAGAGCCTCTTTGGCTAACTCTTCAAGGCAAGTCTCTGCTGAGACGGACAAGGCTCCCTGCGAGCCTACTGCGGTTCTCTGACGCAACAAGGAAGCACACCCGCAGTCCAAATTCAACACTTTGGAGAACCTGGTCGTCCACTTCGACCAAGAGAAATATGAAGAAGTCCTCTCTGGGGGTGGCCTAATGCTTCATGCACGAAAGCATAGAAAGGCCTCCATGACCAAGGTTTCAGAATAGAAACCAGAAGTAGAATTCTGCCAACACCCCTCAGCCTTGCGTGTGGCTAGTCAAGTTCCTTGCGAACCTAAGTCTCCCTTGTCAAAGCAGATGTGGAGGCCAAAACAGAAGGCTATGGGCAAAGCCTTAGGCGTAACTACGCCAGAAGTGTGTCTCTCTCGCGAAGGAAAAGGCAAGATGCCTGCCTGCTCCAACAATGCTGCTATCCGCGAAGTTACAGCGGCGACCATACCTTCACCCAATTCCAGAGCGACAACTCGCGCTAGCCTCGGTCTTATGAGTGAAGCTACTGTACCACAGCATACGCGCGAAGTTAGAACCAAAACACTATGTAAGGCTAATCGCATTCGCAGCAGCACAGCGGATAAAGCACCACAGCGTGCTCCGCTCTCCAGTTCATCAAGTGCTAAGCCCATGCCTTGTGGCAAAGCTAAGGGATTGTCCCTAAATGCTATAGCGTTGCTTATGCAGCTTCAGTGCCCAAGGACGTTTCCAAGGTTCTTAGCCGCGAAGCTAGGACTGAAGCACTATTCAATGCTAATCCCCTCTATGGCGATAAAAGGAGTAGGACGTCGTCCTACGCGCGATCCAAAAGAGCCTCTGCGCTGGATCGTTTAGGCCCAACTGGGTCTGACTTGCAGGAATTCTTGACAAACAAATGGAAGTCAGAATCTTTCCAAACTACTTCTTGTTGTCAACAAGTAGGATGTCAGCTGGTGACAGTCCACTCAGTCCATTACCGGCTAGGACCAATCCTCGCCACTTCTCCAGGCTGACGAATAGTTTTTGATCGGATGACGGTACAAGCCCCGATGAAGCATCGTAAAAGGAGTGTCTCGCGAGATTTACCCTCTGCATCCGTCAACATGACCGAAAGAGGACGAGAGCTGCGCAGGGGCAGACAAGCATCCGACAACACTCCCTACAGATCCCCAGATCCAGATTACAGCCCAGGCTTAGGCGAAGTCTTGGTGCATGAAGACGGTTTTCTGAAACACCAGGTCTAGGGTGGCGATACCCTACATTTATGAACAGCCTTCTTCCTCAACGGCACTAGCCTCGCCGGAACCAAGGAGAAGATCACTCTAATCATCTGATGAAGAGGATGAAGATAGTGGGTATGCCTCTTCGGCGACAGTAAGCTCAGTACGAACAGACAGAGCATCAGTAAACATGACCGACAATGGTAACGAAGATCTCCGTCGACGTTTGGAAGCTCAGGAGCAAACTTCAAAAACCCAGTAAGAAGCTCTGGACAACATTCAACAGTTGCTCGCTCAACTCCTCGATAACTGGAATAACAATGATATCGAGAGCAACCACGATGAGGAAGAACATCTTAGCAATGATCAGCCGGAGACGGAAAAGTCCAAGGAGGATTCTTCTTTAAACGCTGAAGTCCTTAAGGGCCTCCAAGCTCAAATTGCATCCCTAGCTCACAGGGATGAGTTAAAGAAAGTAGGGGTAGTCCGTCCTTACCCGTTGGAGTGGGATTCAATGCCATACCTACCAAAGTTCAAAGCACCAACATTGCATACCTATGATGGAAAGAGTTCGCCAAACCAGCACATCTACTATTTTTGGTCCCAGACCGGTAATGTCATAGATAATGACGCCATCATGGCCAGGCTGTTCATTGGCACCTTAAAGGGGGTAGCATTTGATTGGTTCCGAAGTCTCCCTCCGGGCTCTGTCAATTCTTGGATCGACCTGAAAACCTGATTCCTTTCTCGTTTCTATGAGGACAATACCGAGGTAACCATGGACAAGCTCCTCTCCACCGTGTAGAAGAAGGGCGAATCTGTCTGTGACTATATTGAGCGATTCAGAAACTTGCCTTTGATGTGCCCAGCAGGGATGCCATTACCCATGCTCTTACAGACATGTATGCACAACTTCTTGGACCAAGTAGAAGTTCGCATGGGGGCTGTCAAAGCCCATACCTAGAAAGAATTGGTCGAACAAGCTGAGATAGCTGAAAAGTCGGCTAAAAAGTTCGAACCCTCTACCCCTAAAGGCAAATGGGGTTTGAATAATAAAGGACGTAGCGACATGGCGCAGTCTTCTTAAGCCAAAGGGAAGGAGACTATGTCCGTTGAATTATCCGGAGACGTACAGTCGAAAACCAAGAAGAGCGGCTTAAATAATCAGGAGTCTAAGTTCCCTCCAAAACAGTACTCCTTCAGAGACGATCAGGTGGTCACAATATTCCATTTGCTCCACAAAGGGAATAAAATGAAGCTACTAGATGCTCGTCGTCCCATGAAATAGGGCGCACAAATGACCCCAAATACTGTCTCTAGCACAGGATGATTCACCATCCTACCGACAAGTGCTATGTCCTCAAAGACAAAATTTAAGCCTTGATCGACGCAGGGGTCCTGACACTGAAGGCAGAACAGAAGAAAGTCACTGCCAACATGGTGACCCTCGAGTTCGGCAAAACCCCAAAGGTCACAGTTCCTGACGGGACTTATCCAGTCCCCGCGCCACGGCTGAAAGTCAAGCATCCTGCAGTTAAAACTCAGGCCGATGGAGGTCTTGTTCCCTTGACATTGGAGACAGGGGAAGTCACGTGGATACATCTAGACCTTGTCCAAGACGTACAATGGGATTCGAAGATGTCCAAGTCGAAGGGCAAATCTTGCAATGTCATCTCTGTCCTACCAGATGATGACAATTTTATGTCAGCTTCTCTCAGTGATTCTGAAGGGGAAAAGCACGCTTGCGCGATGCAGGCTGATGTACCTCAGCCGACGGGTACTCGATCTGGAAAATCATACTTGAAATAGTATGAGAAAGCTACTGACGAGACACAATAGCAAACGACGTCAGTACAAGTACCAGCACCTGCTTCCATCCCAACCAAGGGAAAGGAGAAGTCTAAGGAAGTCCAGTTCGACCATGTCCTGAAGAAGCCTTCAGGCTCAGGCTTGACACGCCCTTTCGTTTCGACATATTGGCCCAATTGGCTAATATCCCAGCTCGTATTAATATGCACGAGCTACTTCGTCTCTCAAAAGAGACAAGAGAAGCACTCAGGGATGTGCTGGCTAATTTAGAATCATTCCTGACATATATGCCAGAGACCCCTAAAGATGATGTTCAGTCTCCTTACCCTGAATGCCATCATGCACAGTCAAAGGTGCCCGCTATTACCTTCACAACAGAAGATATGCTTCTCAAAGACAACAAGCACGATCGATCTCTGTACTATACCGGATACATCGGTTCAATATGCATTGAGAGGGTACAAGTTGATCCAGGGTCCGCACTCAGCATCATCCCCAAAAGGCTTCTCTACTTCCTCGGTATACCGCTATATAGGTTATCCGCAACCACTACTACAATATACGGTTTCAATGCCGGGAGTAGTCATCCACTTGGGAAAATTCGACTCCGTTGCCGAATTGGGAGCCTGAAATCAGAGGTGACATGCTATGTCATTGACGCTGACACATCATATAACCTGCTACTAGGACGACCGTGGATCCACGCCAACTGGATCGTTCCCTCCACTCTGCACCAATGCTTCAAATATGTTGAGGATAACGCGACAGTATGAACTGTCTTCGCTGAAAAGCAACCGTTCAACGGGTTGGAAAATTACTTCACTGACGTTCTCCTATACCAAGAGACTGGTGGAACATCCAAAGAACCATTGCCAGATGATGATGATAGTGGCAATGAGGCTGATTCAGAATTCGAAGCAGACGTGCCATCCATTTTGATTAATGAACCGATTATAGCATGTCTTAATAATCCCCAATGTAACACACCTTCTGACGATGAAGGTGAATGGGTAATTAATGATAATATTTCTTTTGATTATCCTGCCAGTATTGGGTTGTCTAAAGCCATCATGGATAGCTCTCTACACATGCCTTTACATAGACCGAGTGCATCTAACGCAACCATGGAATCCGTAGAAGGGGTCATTTTGGTGATCCCTCCATCCAAAGAAGGTCAATTACCAATAATATTCGGCAGAGCCCAACCACGAGACTCCATAGCCGCAGATTCAAGTCCAGACTCGGACACCCCATAATTCTTCTATTACGCGCGACCAACGCGCCATATTATGAAGAAAATGAGCTACAGTCTAAAGCATGGAGAGGGCCTGAATTTCAGAAAAGGAAGACGTAGTTTGCTGCGTAACTTTGCGCCAAAAGGGAAGCCTGCAAATTACTATGATAATACACGCAGGGGATTGGGGTACGTTACGCCCACATCATTAGCGACGGTTCAACTCAAAGACGACGAACCAATTCTATAACATTCTGCCTCATCCTCTAAATGGGACTCAGATATCAGTGTGGGGGTGATGTTCGAGAATCTCACTGTTAATATGACCTCAAGCAGTCAATTGGAGCCAGCGGAAGCTACTGATGAGGAACCATGGGCTCAACAATTAGATCTCTAATGGGAAAAGCGATTCGAACTGCGCGAACCACCTACCGAAGACAAGGTGATGTAGGTCAACTTGGGTAGTCAAGATCACCCCAAGCCCATCTTTATAAGTGAAAGCTTATCACTTACAGAAAAGAAAGAATTGATAATACTCGTAAAGGAGTATATAGATGTCTTCGCATGGAACTACGAAGACATGCCCGGACTCGATCCGCAAGTCGCCATGCACCGTCTGAATATCAAGCCCGATGCCAAGCCAGTCAAGCAGCAACAACGTCGGTTTCGCCCGAACATTATGGAGGCTGTTGAGGCTGAAGTTCACAAGCTCATCGCATGTGGCTTCATTCGGGAAGAACAACATCCAGATTGGGTTGCTAATATCGTCCCCGTCCTCAAGAAGAATGGGAAGATAAGAATCTGCATCGACTACCGTGATCTCAATACGACATGTCCTAAAGATGAATTCCCACTGCCCATCACCGATGTCATAATTGACAACACCTGTGGATTCGAAAGAATATCTTTCATGGACGGCTTTTCAGGGTACAATCAGATTAAAATGTACCCCGATGACGAGAAGCACACCTCGTTCCGAACACCCTTGGGGGTATACTGCTACACGGTGATGCCCTTCGGGCTGAAGAACGCCAGAGTGACCTATCAGTGGGCAATGAGTATAATCTTCCGCGATCATCTCTGAAAGACGGTGGAATGCTATGTCGACGACATTGCTGTCAAAAGCCGCAACAAGGATGACCATCTTCGTGACTTGAGGACAATGTTCGACATAATGCGGACTCATCAACTGAAAATGAATCTGACAAAATCCTTCTTTGGGGTTTCGAGTGGCAAGTTCCTTGGGTTTATTGTTACATCAAAAGGAATTCATCTTGACCCAGACAAGGTCAAAGCCATTCAGAGCATGCATCCACCAAGGAATCTCAAAGAGCTTAGAGGCTTGCAGGATAGATTGGCTTACATCAGAAGGTTCATCGCAAATCTTTCAAGCCGCTGTCAACCGTTCACCCGATTCATGAAGAAGGGTGCTTCCTTTGTATGGGATCAAGCTTGTCAGGAAGCTTATGAAGACATCAAGAGATACCTCACAAAGCCTCCAGTCTTAGTGGCCCCCACATCAGGGAAATCATTCTTGCTTTATGTGAAAGCTATGGACTATTCTCTTGGTGCCCTCCTTGCTCAAAAGGACGACAATGGCCACGAACAGGCCATTTATTATCTGAGCAGGACTCTAATAGGGGCGGAATCTCGCTATAACCCTATCGAGAAGGAGTGCTTAGCTCTTGTCTTTGCCGTTCAGAAGACACGACATTATTTGGTTGGCCAAACCATACATGTCATCTCCAGAGTGAATCTTTTGCTTCTTCTCATGACGAAGCCAGGATCATTGAATTTAAGATTAGCTAAATGGGCGCTTCTTTTGTCTCAATACAACATGATCTTTATCCCTCAAAAGGCGGTTTAAGGCCAGGCCCTTGCAGAGTTCTTGGCTGCTCATCCAGTCCCGGAGAATTCAAAACTTCATGAAGATATTCCTGACGAAGTCTTCGAGTCCAATGTAACTTCAGAGGATGAAGTATGGAAGATGTTCTTCGATGGAGCATCTCGAACAGGTCCTAAAGGCAGGATCATCGCCGGCGTGGGGGTTGTGTTTATCTCCCCACAAAATCACGTCCTTCCTAGAGCATTCTCTCTGACGGAATCATGCTCTAACAATGTAGCAGAATATAATGCTCTACTTATTGGCCTTCAGCTCACCTACGGAATGGGGGTATGCTACCTTGAAGCTTACAACGATTCAAAACTGATTATCAATTAGGTTAAAGGCGAATATAAAGTTCGCCACGAAGACTTGATGTCCTATTATCACACAGCCATCAAACTGGCTAATCTATTTGAAGGCTTCTACATCGGGCACGTGTCTCGATCTCAAAATAGCAAGGCGGACGCTCTTGCTGCATTAGCAACAACACTAGCCCTGCCAGTCGACACCGAGTATCACCTCACAGTGGCACTCGACACCTTGTATGTGTTGGCCCAAGGTTACAATCACCCGTTTTTAGTGTGTTTTGATGATTACAAAACATATTAGTTATTTGTACTAATAATATTTGTTATTTGAGTGTGTTTCAGGTTTCTAATTAAAATAGAAGGTTTTTTCCCTAAAGGAAGGTGTTTTGGACTCAAGTCAACTCAATTCGGGCTCAAAGAACCAAGTTTTGAAGGTCATATGGTGGATGCCCTCTTGAAGAACTTGTAGTCCTTAGAACCAATGTAAGAAATAGATTGTTAAAGTTTGAGTTTTGGATATTGGCTCTAGGATACACACACACTTTTGTTTACAAGGTTTCATGGTTAAACTTTTGTTTCTAAGTTTTATGCCCTAGTATATATATATATATATATATATACATGACCCTAAGTTTTACAAAAATGAATATCATGTTTAAATCATGTATGTATACTATCTCTAGCATAATACTTAGTTATCCTTATTCCAAAATGATTTTACAAAATTATTCCAAGTTCTGTCCTTTACTGTTTTTCTGTTTCAGGCAAGAGCGGCCGACCGGCCTGGTCGACCGGCGCTTGTATCAGGACGTGCACGTTTGTGCATGTATGTCGGCCGACCGCCGGGTCGACTGACTGTAAGCAGGTTTGCTTTCGGGTTTTCTGGATTGACCGCCCGGTCGACCGGCTTAAGAAAACTGTGTTTTGTTTAAGAGGACGGTCGACCCAGCGGTCGACCCGAGTCCAACGGCTCTTTGCCAGCAGGGTGGACGGTCGACCGGACCGGTCGACCGCCAGGCCTGCAAAGTGCCAACGGCTCTTTCCTCTTTAGTGCAATTCTGAATTCTGTTTTTCAAATCTGTTTTGGCAGACTTTTTCTGATATTTTAGAGATCTTTTTCAGATAAGTCTAAAATAAATTATTTTTAACCTATTCCTCTCCCTATAAATAGAGGAAAATAGGACCTTGAAAAATACCAAGAAAAATCCTTAAGTTTTCAAAGTTTTCAAAAGAGAAGAAAAGTTTTTAAGCTCTTCATTTTCCAATTCTTTCTTGAGCTTGTTTTCAGTTGTGTTTGTTAGCAAATATCATTCTACAACTGAGTTTTTCTCACTACACTTCATAGAGCCAAAAATCCCTTACTCATTCTATAAGGAAGTTGTAAAAGAGTGAGAGTTTGTAAAGAGTTTAGTGATCTTGTTGTGATCACTTTGGTTACTTGTGTTCTTCTTCATCTTGTGGAGACACCTCTTCGGTAGAGGTTATTGTAAGTGGTGGAGCTCGGTGCTCGGGTCTTTGGTAGACCGTTGTAAGCGTCCTCGGTGGATAGTGGAAACCCTTCACGGAGGTGAAGGCGGGGATTAGAGCAGTGGCTCGAACCTCGAAACAAACATCTTGTGTTTGCGATTGCTTTGTGTCCTTATTTGCTCTTAATTTTCTCTTGCACTCTATTGCTCTTTATTACTTGCTTGAGATCTTGTTTCCTAACTTGTGATATATATTGTGTGCATTTCATCATTGCATATTATTCATTCATTGTTCGATCAATTCTCATACAACAAGGTTGCATTGCGCACCTCTAACCCATTCAAGGGGAATCAGGAGGAAGGAGTTCAGAACCCTTCACGGGGCATTCGGCTCTTAGTCTTGTTTTGAGAGATCGTTGCATCATTCATCCATCTTAGTTTTAAAAAGATTATTAGATTAGCAATTACACCTATTCACCCCCCTCTAGGTATTTTTCAATTGTATCAGAGCTTGGACTCTAGGCTTTTGGCTTAACAACCTTAGAGAGATCCTAATTTTGCTAATCATTTCATTCATACTCACTTAGTAAAGATGGCCGATGGTATCAAGACACCCCCTAAGTTTGATGGACTTAACTTTCCCATATGGAAGGTTAAGATGACCGTTTTCTTGCAATCTCTAGGTAGTCGAGTTGCAAAGGCCGTGACCAAACCCTTTAGTGCACCCCCCGGTGATGAATCTACTTGGTCCGAAATTGAGACTAAGGAGTTTGATGCCAATGCTAGGGCTCACTATGCACTACTTCAAGCCCTCATGATGATGACATTGCTAGAGTCATCCATTGCAAATCCGTATTCGAGATTTGGACATACTTGCTAGTTACACATGAGGGGACCTCACAAGTGAAGAGGACTAAGATAGACCTTCTTCGGTCCCAATATGAAAATTTTAGCATGCAAGAAAATGAAACCATAGATGATATGGTTACAAAATTTACAAAGATCACTAATGGACTTTCTTCTCTAGGTGATGCTATTGATAATGATCAAAGAGTAAGAAAGATCATCCGGGCTCTTCCTCCTTCATGGGAAGTAAAAGCAACAACCTTAAAGGAACTCAATGACAAGGAGGAGATGGAGCTAATTGGTCTCATTGGGAACCTCAAAACCCATGAGATGGAGAGGAAAGCAAGGGAGGATATGGCTCCTTCCAAGAAGAAGACTATAGCCTTCAAAAGTCAATCCACTCACTCCGACGAAGACAATGAAGAAGAAGATGACGAAGAGCTCTAAGCATATGTTAAGAACCCGAGAAGTTATAATGTCTCAATGGATCTTGAGCCAAAAGATTGGCGATTTCCTCTCATCGACTATACCTTACATGGTCTGCTGCCAGACGATCCTAAAGAAGCGACATCTATCAGACGAAGGTCTCTCCGTCTCTACTATGATCCGACTCTGAAGACACTTTACCGTCATTCATATGATGGTGTCCTCCTCCGATGCCTTTCTAATTCAGAGGTACAGGAAGTGCTTAAAGAAGCACATGACGACATTTGTGGAGCTTATCAGCCAGGTCTGAAACTTAAAGACAGGTTGCATAGGCTTGGATATTGTTGGCCAACCATGATAAACGATGCCATCCAATATGCATGAAAATGCAAAGCATGTCAAATTCATGCAGACTTCATACACCAGCCTCCGGAGCTGCTCCATCCAACTGTTGCTTTATGGCCATTTGAAGCATGGGGAATCGATGTCGTAGGGCCAATCAGCCCCTCTTCGACAAGAGGTCATCAGTTTATCCTGGCAATAACCGACTACTTTTCAAAGTGGCAGAGGCTATACCATTGGCTGAAGTCAAAACCTCTAACATGGTTAATTTCATCAAACGCCATATCATCCATCGATTTGGTATCCCTAGGCAGATCATCCATGATAATGGCCCCCAATTCATAAGCTAAGTATTCTATCGATTCTGCGATAAATACCGAATTCAGAATGTGGCTTCAATTGCCTATAATCTCGCTGCTAATGGTTTAGCAGAGGCATTCAACAAAACAATCATCAAGTTACTCAAGAAGTTCGTCTCCTCGAATAAGCGAGATTGGGATGAAAAACTTGGTGAATGTCTTTGGGCCTACCGAACCACAATTCGGACTCCGACAGGCAATACGCCTTTTTTCCTGGTGTATAGGTGCGAAGCAATCATCCCGTTGGAAATCCAAACGCCGTCATTACGAGTTGTTTTAATGACAAAGATCACATCAAAGGATAATGATCGGTTGCGCCTTCAAGAGCTCGAAGCCCTAGATGAGAGGCGACTACAAGCGCAGCAACACATCGAGTTGTATCAAACTCGAATCTCAAAAGCCTTCAATAAGAAGGTCAAACAAAGAGTCTTCCAGAAAGGAGACTTGGTTTTAGCCGTCAGACGACCGATGATTATGACGCACAAAACTAAAGGCAAATTTCAGCCTAAATGGGAAGGACCGTTTGTAATAGAAACAGTCTATTTAAACGGAGCATATCGCCTTATGACTTCAGATGGTGACTTACTCATGATGCCGATCAATGGCAAGTTCTTAAAGAAGTATTATCTCTGATTAAGGATCCTTCTTATGATCAAGTTAACATTACACCTTTGATCAAGACCTTCATATTCAAGGTACATGCAAAGAGAGCCCTCTCTTCCTCTAAGCGAGATCATGCAACTATAAACCAGTAGGAACCTGGTCATACACTGGTTGTCTCAAAGGAGAATCAGGTTACACATGTATTAACCACACGATCCAACACCTTTAACGGTTAAGGATAAGAGGAAAATGTTGGCCTTTAAGCCCAACATAAGTCCTCGATAACTCATCATGCTGAGGGGAATAGCATGGCTAGCCAAACTCAAAGGGTAGTTGGTAAAGGCATATCAAACCCGTTGACAGCTGGGGATTTGCTAAAAATCTTAAGGGACCTGTTCCCATTTGATTCCCTCTCCAAAATCACTTACCAATTCTCGTCCATAGAATGGTAGGACCACATATACATTTTGCTGTTACGTTAACATTAAACCTATGACAGTGATTTCCTCGTTTCTCCCCGTGAAAACGAGACCTTTTCCCCAAATTCCATCTCAAGACAAGTATCCCTTTTAGTCCGATAAGGACTAATTTTGAGCTTGGTGACTTCTCAACCAGTTATGTCATTGCGACCTCTGAACTGGCAGATAGCCAAGTCTCAATTTTGAGCTTGTTGACATTTACAAAAGACAAGTCTCAATTTAGAGCTTGTTGACATTTACAAAAGACAAGTCTAAATTTCGAGCCTGTTGACATTTACAAAAGACAGTCTCACCTATACTTGTTGACATTTACAAAAGACAAGAATCCCCTTTTAGTCCGACAAGGACTAATTTTGAGCTTGGTGGCTTCTCAACCAGTTATGTCATTGCGACCTCTGAACTGGCAGATAGCCAAGTCTCAATTTTGAGCTTGTTGACATTTACAAAAGACAAGTCTTAATTTAGAGCTTGTTGACATTTACAAAAGACAAGTCTCAATTTCGAGCCTGTTGACATTTACAAAAGACAGTCTCACCTATACTTGTTGACATTTACAAAAGACAAGTATCCCTTTTAGTCCGACAAGGACTAATTTTGAGCTTGGTGGCTTCTCAACCAGTTATGTCATTGCGACCTCTGAACTGGCAGATAGCCAAGTCTCAATTTTGAGCTTGTTGACATTTACAAAAGACAAGTCTCAATTTAGAGCTTGTTGACATTTACAAAAGACAAGTCTAAATTTCGAGCCTGTTGACATTTACAAAAGACAGTCTCACCTATACTTGTTGACATTTACAAAGACAAGTATCCCCTTTTAGTCCGACAAGGACTAATTTTGAGCTTGGTGGCTTCTCAACCAGTTATGTCATTGCGACCTCTGAACTGGCAGATAGCCAAGTCTCAATTTTGAGCTTGTTGACATTTACAAAAGACAAGTCTCAATTTCGAGCCTATTGACATTTACAAAAGACAGGTCTCACCTATACTTGTTGACATTTACAAAAGACAAGTATCCCCTTTTAGTCTGACAAGGACCAATTTTGAGCTTGGTGGCTTCTCAACCGGTTATGTCATTGCGACCTCTGAACTGGCAGATAGCCAGTCTCAATTTTGAGCCTGTTGACATTTACAAAAGACAGGTCTCACCTATACTTGTTGACATTTACAAAAGACAAGTATCCCCTTTTAGTCCGACAAGGGCTAATTTTGAGCTTGGTGGCTTCTCAACCAGTTATGTCATCGCGACCTCTGAACTGGTAGATAGCCAAGTCTCAATTTTGAGCTTGTTGACATTTACAAAAGACAAGTCTCAATTTCGAGCCTGTTGACATTTACAAAAGACAGGTCTCACCTATACTTGTTGACATTTACAAAAGACAAGTATCCCTTTTAGTCTGACAAGGACCAATTTTGAGCTTGGTGGCTTCTCAACCGGTTATGTCATTGCGACCTCTGAACTGGCAGATAGCCAAGTCTCAATTTTGAGCCTGTTGACATTTACAAAAGACATGTCTCACCTATACTTATTGACATTTACAAAAGACAAGTATTCCTTTTAGTCCGACAAGGACTAATTTTGAGCTTGGTGGCTTCTCAACCGGTTATGTCATTGCGACCTCTGAACTGGCAGATAGCCAAGTCTCAATTTCAAGCCTGTTGACATTTACAAAAGATAGGTCTCATCTTTTAGTCCGACAAGGACCAGTTTCGAGCTTGGTGGCTTCTCAACCAGTTATGTCATCGCGACCTCTGAACTGGCAGATAGCCAAGTCTCACTATTTAGTCCAGTAAGGACTATTTTCTCAAACGGCTGCAACACAACTTGGAAGCAACAATTCAACAGATAAAACAAGTTGGAGATTCGATATGGGAGTCAAAACAAAATTATTTTTATTGATTCCAAAAAGAAGGGATACATGGAGGCACATGTACAACCTACGAGCGTACGTCATAAGATCTGATCCGTTCTCCAAGGAAGGCCAGCCTTGTCTTCCTATCATCGGCAGCCCTGACGAGTGCCTGCGCCCTGAGCTCAGCCTCATTAAAGTTCGCCGTCTGGGCCAAGCGAGCTTCGACCTCAGCCAAGGTTGCCCTTTGAGCTAACCCCTGCCGCGAGAGTTCGTCACTCTGAGCCTTAAGCTGCTCAAGCCGCGCAATTTCTTCAAGACGCACTGGTTCAGCCTTGGATAAGAGAAGATTTCCCTTCCTGATCATCTCCTTGGCCTTCTCAATTTGTCTTCAGCGTTAAGAAGAGCACTGTTAGAAGCGTCTATGGCGTCTCCAAGCTCTACTTGCCTTGTTTCTAAGGATTTCAAGTCAGAAGAAATGGCCTTAGCAGCTTCCTGAGCAGCAAGATGGGCTTCATGCATTTGAGCGACAAGGTGCGCAAGCTGCTCATTGACCGAAGACTCCAGGTCTGAACGGCTGAGATGGCGCCATTCCTCTACATCACTCTCAAATTGGTCTACTAGAAGTTCCAATACAGCGGCATGGTTATCCCCTCCAAAGTCCCGAATACTCTCAATACTTCGGGAGAGGACCACCTTTAAAGTAGAAAATGACATAGTCGAGCCTTTCAAGACCAGATCGATGGATCGCTTCAAGCCCTTATAAAAGCTATCGACTATATCAGCTACAAATTCATTTTCAACCTCGGTCACTCCTAACAGACGGGCAGCCTCTGAAGGTCCCACCGGCCTTATTGATGTTACCGTGGAAGGAATAGCAGGAGTACTGGTTGCAGCGGCATGGGAGGTCATCGATAATCTTGACGGAGTCTTTATCAAAACTAGTACACTAGCCACAACCGAGGTAGGACTAGTGACCATTTCCTGGACAGCAGGCTCAACCACCAGCGTTGGGGAAGTAGGACTTATAATCACCCTCAGCTCCACACCTGGCAAAATAGATGGCGCTGGCGAAACTGATGGCACCTCACTCGTTAATGTAGTTGGGAGCAAAGTTGCCTCTGTGACTACTGCCCCTTCAATCTCCGCTCCTCTGGCTGGTTCAGGCTGATAGTCGGGCAGGTTACCATACAAAGCATCCAACACAGTAGCATCCGCCGCGGTCGAAGTGCTCATGTCACCCCTGGAAACATCGGGAAGATCAGTTGGCTCCCTTGAGGTTGACGCACCCAGAGGCGGAACACCTGCAACAAGACTATGTTTAGGCAAGGCGCAACAAATAAGCAGTACCAAAAAACAATGTCGCCTCAATCGTCTTGGCGGCCATATCAGTCTCTACGGGCTCCATCAGAAAATCTTTGGCGGAGTCAACACGGATAGCCAGCTCACCTTCGCTCGCCGAACCCTCCATGGTCCACCCAAAGGAGCTAGAAGCTTCAGAACTTCCCTTCGAAGTCCCGGCGCCCGAAGGACCGACATCAGCCGCATCACCTCCGGATTCTTCTGAGATGGCAAAATAGCCAGCCTCATCGCCCTCTTTATAAGTGAACAGGGGATCATAATGTTCTCCTTGTTCTCCGACGGCCTCAGCTCTCGGGCTTGTCACCGCCTCAGTTCCTGCATCACAAAGCAAATAATGAGCTGTCCGGAATACATAAAAGGTATATTATAAAGACGAAGCTGATTTTACCAGGTCCGGAGCAACTTCACCAGTAATCGGTTCAGCAACCGACAGTTCAACTACTAATGGAGCAGCAGGAGGAAATGCCGCAGAGGGTTCGCCCTCTACGACAGCCGTAGGAGCTTGGCGACGGGTTTTCTTCACCAACTGCTTCCTACGAGACCCACCCTTCCGTTTTCACTTAAGGGGGACGTCAGGATCCTCCTCCTCTGCTTCTTCTACATGTTTTGTGGGAGCCGTCCCCATCACGCCAGAGCCGGCTGCAGGAGTCTCGGCACCTGTCTCCGCTTCGAAGCGAGGGCTTTCCACATCCGAGGCTTCACTGTCATCAACAGCAATAAACTCCCTGATGCCTGGGACCCGAACGCTTTTACCCTCCTTTTTCTCAGAAACCTTCCGCTTCAGTCGCTGAGAAATCAAGCTCACACCAGAAGAATTAACCGAAAATTCGATGGGTGTGAAGTTGGAAGCTGCATACCACTGGCGGAAGCACAAGGTCGTTAGAAGGTTAGGAGCCCTCAACGGCATACACAGTCGCGCCTCAGTGCAGCCTGCAATGAAGAACCGCCAGACACGGGCTCCATCGATGAGGCTCCCCATGAAAGCCAGATTGAGATTTGGGTTGCCCACGTACAGTTAGTCATAACCAAAATAACGGGCGAACCGACTTAGAATATAAGGCTCCATGTAGCAGGTGTCCCCGCTTCTGTACAATAAATGTGAGGGCCGAATACTGACCAGCCACTCAAAAATTTTCCGACTCAATGATGACTGCCCTTCCCCCGCGTCTTTGAACTCTTCATCATAGCCTGCATCCCGAATATGGGAGAAGCAGCGAAAAAGGCTATAAACGTCATAGCGGCCCACCAATTTACGGGCCTCAGCCACGTAAGTCTTTTGCCATGACAATCCTTCGAATCAGCGGAGAAGCGCCGTTCTAACACCTTGTGGGGGGTCCTCTTCGGTTTCAATCAAGGAGGGACAATGCAGGGTGAACCATGCCATCAAATAAGTGTACGGCAGACCTATTCTAGGGTTCGGTCCGTCGCTGGGCAAAACAGTTCCCTTTCCATGCTTTGTCGCTAGCGGCCTACAGAAAGCCTCCGTCAATGCACGAAGGCCTCTCTGAATACAGCACACCATGGCCGAAAGAAGTCCTAGAGAACGACCATGGACTAGACGAACAGGAGGCAGCAGGACATTCGGATGAATGATGTCACCCGACGAAGATGGCACCACGCACCTCTTCAACCAGACCGTCAAGAAACCAGCCAGCAGTGCCTTCCGAGACATCGGCCGACGAGCCTGGTAATGGAAACTCCGAAGGACGTTGCCTTTCTCATAGGGGCCGTCGTCTTCTTCCACAACTAGATCCCCTTGGGAACGCTTTTGCATCCTGCTGAAGATGTCTTCGTCAGCGACCCCACAATGAGCCGCTTCAGGAGCGTTTTTTGTATCGGGGAACAAATAATCTCCCCAGCTTTTCAAGCTGCATGAAGTTCCTTTACTGTTTCCATGCATACTTGAGCAAATGTATAAATGGCACATTAACTCCCGGTAGGTCTCAAACAAGGCGGGCTCCTGCTTCTCCAGAAGCGCCAATTCTGCCTCGCACGGGAAATACTCTTCATATGGGGAAGATCCCAAGGGCAAAGCAGAGACTTCCCACATCTCATGCAGAGCCATGCCCAGTTCACCAACAGGGGTGAAGAAAGTCCCTATAGCCAGGCAGTATAACTCGAAGACGGCGTAGAAGCACGCTACGCTCATCTGAATGCCGTAGCAGGTCGCCCTGATGGCCTCATAAAGGTTCAGCTTCTCCAGATCCTCCCCAAAACGAGTAAGAATATATAGGGTCAAATCCCTCCACCAGGCCTGCGGAGGATGAACCCACCCTGGAGCTCTGAAGTCTGTGGCTGGGTAGTTCCCATGAACTTTGAAGAATTGATTCCCAAAGGTCAGTGCCACTGCAGGATTTTCTCCCACTAGGATTGTTGGCCCAAGAGGTTACACTCTCTTGTTTTGTGTTTTGATGATGACAAACCAAATAAGAGCTATTTGGTACTAATGATTTGTTCAAGATAAGTTTCAGGTTTTGTACCATATTTGGAGACCATTGGCTTAGCCTTTGCAAGAACTTCCAAATTGCACAATCAAGGAAGGATCATAGAAGAGAAGGCACTAGCAAGGCATTGGATGGCTCAAAGACTTGAAGATTGCTCAAAAGTATTTAATCATTGTATTTTTAGTTTTATAGTTTGTTAAAGAATAGTGGATAGGTTTGAAGCTCTATCACACACGTTTTTTTTGCACACATATTTATTCCAAAATGTTTTCTTATAATTTATACAAAAACATTTTGTTTACAAGATTTGGCCTACAGATATATATTTGTGTTTTATACAAATCTATGTTCAAAAGTATTTTGTCAAAAACAAATCTCCTTTATATTCTTTCAAAAACCTGATTTTTAACCTGTTACGGTCGACCGACCGGTCGACTGATTCTATGTCAGGTTTGACCGGTCGACGTGCAGTCGACCGAGGAACTGGCAGGTGCACGTATCCGTGTGCATGTCTGCCGGTCGACCGTGCAGTCGACCGACTGTAGCTCAGTCTGCTCTCGGTTAAAATGGGTCGACCGGGCGGTCGACCGCTGGCCTGCAACGGTCATATATTTGAACTTGCGGTCGACCGACCGGTCGACCGACAGAGCCGTTTGAACAGTAACGGGCATTTTTTCTGAGCTATTTATTTTTATCTTTTTCTCACTTAAGTGAGTTTAAATGACTTGCTTTGGGTTAATACATTCTGATTAGCCTTAAAAATGTTTTATCTTCTAACCCTAGCCCTCTCCTATAAATAGGGGTGTTTGGGGAGAGATTGGTTCACCTAATTATTACAAGAAAAATTCAAAAGTTTAAGGCATTCAAAAGAGCTTGGTTTTTGGTTTTTGTGCTGAAATTCTCTCTCATTTTCTGAAGTGTTTTCAAAAGAACTCTCTGATTTCATTTTCCTTTCTCCTTGCACACAAGAGCTTCATTCCTACTCATTGTTCTCTAAGGACCTTTTGTAAGGGAAGAGACAATTGAAGAGAGAGTTTGTGGTCTTTTGACTACTCAGAAATTCCTTGTACTTGAGATTGTGGAGTTGGGTACTCCATTGTATTTGTGATCTTTGTGATAGTGGAAGTAGCTAGAATCCTTCTGGGGAAGGCGGGGGAGTAGAGCTGGGTGCTCGAACCTCGATAACATATCTTTGTGTTTGCGATTGGTTTACTTTTCCTTGTCATTACTTATTGCTTGAGATTGTCATTGCCATATTCATTTTCATTCATATTGTCAATCATTATCCCATACAACAAGGTTGCATTGTGCACCTCTACTCATTTTACGAGGAAGCCGGAGGAAGGAGTTCAGAGCCCTTAATAGGGAATTCAGCTCTTAGTCTTGTTTTGGGAGATTGTTGCATTACATTTGCATCATAATTTTTTAATTGCTCTTTGATTAGCATCATCACCTATTCACCCCCCCCCCTCTAGGTGATTTTCAAGGATGTCTCGCGACACATTTCTCGGGTGTAGACCCATTATGCAATGAGGAGGCCCTGCTCTTGAGTAACTAGGAGAGTGAAGTTTCAACTCCCTACATGGACGGAGTCAGTACTCCGACTCATTTGCCACGGCATCTTCCGAGCCTGCGTCAGGCATTGGAAGAAAGATAAGGAAAAATGCCGCTTGTTAGACGGAAGATAGAACTTCTCGCCATCCAACTGGAAAATCCATTGCCCTCTCTGGCCAGCAGCTGGCGATCAGGGTCTGGCGCGGCATCCCCGAACATGAAGTCAGGCTTCCGGTAGGTTTTTCGGTCAAAATCTTCAAGGGGAACCGTAGTCAGAATGCTCCTCGTGGTGCTTGATCCCCACCATAAATAAGCGTGCTTGAGCAGGAGAGCTCCGCTCGCTGAACAGAGAAGCCTGCCCTTGGAATTGCAGGCTGACATTGCCATCCAATCCCCTGACCATCCCAAATAGACGGTTCAAAGGACCAAGAGTATAGTGCACTGCAGGAACAAAGAGAAACTATGATTAGTTCATCAGCTAAGCAGAGGCTTGAATAAAAACACAATTTCCGTCTAAGGGATAGCTTCGCCTGGAAGCTTGAAGAAGGACTCTTCAGTTCTTGAATTCCCGATCAAGAAATCAAAGGGGAAATTCAGGGAACTAAATTCCCTAAGAGCATCGGGTTATAGTCGATCGCTCTGGATTCGTTGAAGGACAGCCAAGAATCGGCTTTAAAAGAGAGACGACAGTCTCTAATCAAAAGGGAAAGTTCCCTACCGGCGACTGGTCGTTCGACCGGAGGAGGGGAAGGACCCTCCGCTGCAGAAGTTGCGACTTCCTTTCCCGCTCGTCTCTTGGGAGCCATTGGAGAATGAAGAGCGAAGGAGGTTCTTGGATTCTTGAACGAAGAAAGAAGAAGAAGAAAAAGAGTCAAAGTTCTCTGAAATTTTTTTAAGAGAAGTGATCCGTTCTCTTTCAGCCCGATCGGCCTTTTATAGGCCAATGAGCGCCTGAAATGACGCCTCGTAAAGAGCACAGGCCGCCGTTTCAAATTAATTTAAACGGCACCTAAAGTGCCTTCCCGAGAAGCGCTGATTCAGCCCCATTAAGGGCTAACTCCGCCATGAGTCAAATGCGGACTTCGCGTAATACATCAATAACTTCGCCAAAAGGATTACCTTAACTCGCTAAAGGCACAGTTCGCGGACATGCCAGCTTCGCCGGAAGCTCATTCTTGATTCAAAAAGGACCTGTATTTAACTTCGCGTGAAGTTAGCTCGCCTGACTGATTCAAGTGTTCTCAAATTCAAAGTGAAGGCAAAGCAAAAATCAGATGAGCAGAAAATAAACTTTCATTGATTTAAAAGGTACATTGATACTACTACATCAAGGTTGTGTTTCATACAATAGAATCATTTGCTCGAAAGGTATACAAGTGGTTTTATCTACTTCCAAGCCAGACCAACTGGACACGAAAGGCCTTTCTCCTGCACATGGCCGTAACCAGAACAGATGGTGCCACCAGGACAGATGGGGCCATCATGACAGATTGTGCCACCAGGACAGGGCCGTAATCTTTCGCATAATGGCAGATGGTGCCACTAGGAAGCCGGACCTTCTTTGATTAAAACTGGCAAAGGACTGATCGCCACCAGCAGGTTAGATCTTCTTTGATGAAAATTGGCAATGGGAAGATCCGCGACCTTACAGGTGACGTCCGCTTTCCCGAAGTGGATCTTCTCGGATAAGCGACTACCAGCCTTGCCTCAAAAGGAATCATCTCGGATAAGCGACTGCCAACCCCTTCTGGGACACACATCAGCTGCCCCAGTTTGTTCCTCCTGCTTAAAAGTAAAATCTCAACTGGAAAAGCAAGAGGCAATTTTTTGGTTTCTTTCATCAAGTCACAAAATTGGCGAACATAGCTCACTATAATGCAAACTGGAGCAAGTTAGCAGTTAAACATAAGAGAAGCTGCAAAAGCGCTAAGTCAAATTCTTTGGGGCGAAGCTATTTATATCAGATTTCAATTAAAGCAGAGGATAGCCTCGCTTGCGTAGTGATGATGGGCTAGCTTAGCAAAAGCCAAGTCCTAGCCTCGCCTATACGGCTAAGCCAGACTGATCCTGAGGGACGCAATCTTAGCCCCGCCTATATGGCAAGACTGGTTCGACCTTGAAGAGACTAAGTCCCAAGTTTTGCATAAATGGCGGACTTAACACGCATGCAATGATCTTTCTTTGATCAAGTCAAAATGATAGCTTCGCTGGGAAGCTATGCTATGCTGAAATCCTTCTCTATAGATCAGTCAATTGCAAAATGAAGAACAAGGGAAATCAATCCCTGAGGCAGCTGTTAAAGCTAAGTTAAGGAAGATGAACTCCCTAAAGTTCATTGGTAAAGTCTCTGGATGATCGAGACTTACCGGTCCTTGGTTGGATAATGACCAGAGTGGGCATCCCCACTAGTTCAGAGATCTGAGTATCTCTCTCAACCAAGAAAAGAGAAGAAGAGCAGATCACTTCTCTTCAGAGGACCTCAAATGTCCTATTTATAGGCCTCATGGCCTGAGCGCTGCCGCTTCAAGCGTGGAAGCACGAGCACATTTAAGGCATTTATTGTGCCGTGAGAAAAGGGACAGTTTCCCTTGGAACCGTGCAAAGGAAGAAATAATCTCCCTCATAAAGGCATTGATTACGCCTTGAAAAAGGGAATATCCTCCCTCGAAAATACTCAAGGGGAGAATATCTCCCTCGATCAATGCAAGAAAGGTCATTCTGACCTCGAAAAAGGAGTAATCCTTCATGTAACTAGCCCACAGCAGTTGGCCTCAGGAAAGGAAAAATGTTACAGAGCGAACTTATTCCGGGAAGCCCAGACGCGGAGCTATTCACACGTGAAGCTACCCAGATGCGAAGCTACTCAGAGTCGCGAATCTGCACGATTCTTCAGCGAATCTATCCCAAAGCAGGATTGAAAGCGAAGTTAACTCAACCACCGTGGCGACGTTCGTACTTCACATACCACCGATCAAAGCAATTCAAAGTATTTCAAAGTCTAAGCCATTGCAGACTTTCGAAAACTTTGAAGGGGGACTTGTTGACACTTAAAAAAGACAAGATTCTTACTGGCCCGAACAATGTCTAAACTTGTTGATATTTATAAAAGACGAGTGACAGACAAGCTGACGACCAGTTTTCATCCATCTCCGAGGGATAAGGAAGCAACTTGGACTCCACTGATCCAATCAAGCAGACAGTGAGCCTGGATTGTCTCTAAATAGACCTCAGCAGGTCTAAAATGCTAGCACTTAGCATCACATGAGCCCAAAGGGATAGCCTCGCCTGAGAGGCTAAGATCATCTAACTTCGCCTTGAAGCCATTCAAAGTTCCGCCAGGAAGCTAACTTGTAGCTTCATCTGAACTGCTGAAGTGCAACTCCGCAGAGAGAGTTGGCTTCGCCTGAAGCCATACGCAACTGCGCAGAAGGGTATGCGGTAGCTTCGCCACAGACGATACCTAGCTCCGCCGAAGAGCTTTCTTCTGACTTCGCAAGATATTGCCTCCAGCTCCGCTGTGAGCTCAAAGCGGGCAGCGCCGCTGTTGGTCTGCTATGGTTAACCTTTGACCAATCAAATCTCCAGATAAGATCAAATCAAATCCAATCTTGATCAAATCTGAGATCAAATTTGGCAGTTGCTTGCCATGATCTCTTGACTCTCCTAAAACGAGTAAGAGGATCAGGGAAAATCTTTTAACTATATGAAGAGGATCAAAACAGATCAAGAGGATCAACGACCTGCTATTTCTAGCTTCGCAGAAGCTAATTCTAGCCTCGCAGTAAGGCTACTTTCCAGATTTAAATAGATTTGATTCAATCTGTTTCCATTTTTTCAAGGGACAATTATACCCTTGCTCTCCCTATAAATAGCCCACCAGGGGCACAAGGAGAGGCACGCACGAAGACTTCCACACACACGCAAAGAGGCGACAAATGCACAAGAGGGAGGACTCCACAGGCAGAGACTTCTTCACGACGCACCGCTGCACAAGAATTCAGAGACTTTTAGAGAGCTGCTTCTCTAATCAGGGTGTTGATACCCTAATACCTTCTTCTCAAGGAATCTCCAAAACCAGGCGAGAAGGAATTCCCAAGCGAAGGCAGTTTTGAGAAGTAACAAGAGGGTTCTACCAACCTTCTGTTCTCTAATTCCCCGAACTAGGCGAGAAGGGAATCTCATCGCTCGCATCGTCAAAGGGACAAAGTGGTCGCGCGTTGACCAGACTCCTATCGGCACACTTCTCCAGAATCTCTGAGGAGATCTACTTGTAATCTTTTTAAGAATACTTGTAATTTAGCTCCTCAACTCTTTTTGTAAGTTTTCCCCCTTGCAAATCAATAGAAAACACACTGGAGGCGATCCAGGTGGAATATGCTGCAGAAATATCTCTTACGGAAGAAGATATGAGGGAGAAAGCAATGGCAGTGGCTGAAGAAATTCGCCAGTAGGAAATCAAAAGGCTTAAAGATCAAATTAAATCTCTCGCTCGACGAGATTAATAATAATTTTTTTTGTAACTCTCTTCTTTTTTTTGAAATAAAAGTAAGAGTATTTGTATCACTTGTATTATTTTACTTGAATAAAAGTGATTGTTTTACATTTGTATCATATCTGTTTTTTTTGGAAAAATTAGACTGACTAAAGCGATAAGTTTTGATTGCTAGAAGTAACAGCTAACTTAGCAATTGAAGGTTGGATACTTTCATGAGGAAGTTGAATAAGAGAGGTATACTTTTAATCGTAGTTCTTATTTTCATTGAGAAAATCATGGAGATTACTGTCAGAGGTGTAAGTTTTAACATGATAGCGATTTATTTTGCAATTTGAGCAAATTCAATAAACTGATCATTCCGTTGGAAAAGATTGACAAGTAAAAGTTTTACTATTAGAGGTGTAACTTTAACATAACAATAATTTGTTTTACGTACTGGAGGTAACGGTTAACTTAGCAAATAAAAGTGTGATTTTAACCAAATTTGATACTTTCCTTGAGAAAGTGGGTAAGAGATATAATTTTAACCAACGGGAGGTATGATTTTAACCATAGGTCTCATTTTTATTGTTAAAATTAAGGGGATTACTATCAGAGGTATAATTTAACATAATAGTGATTAATCTTGTGATTTGAGCAATTTGTAAACTTATTATTCTATTGAAGAGAATTGACAAGTAAATTTGATCCATTGAGAATGCTTGGAAGTCTTATTCCAGAGATGTAAGCTTTAACATGACATGTTCAATCTGTAATGCATTCCGTTGAGAAAGTGAGTAAATGTTTTGTAGGTCTACGATTCCATGGGAGGGAATTGGTAAAGAATTTTGGCGGAATTAGGCAGGAATGGTTCCCTTAGGGATTTTTAACAAACCATCAACCATCAACGGGTTTATTTTGCCTTTACCAGCTACCGTTTGATTTGCCATGCTATTTTCCTCAGCATGATGAGTTATCGAAGGGTTTTCATTTGGCTTAAAAGCCACATATTCCTCTATCCTTAGTCATTGGAGACATTGGATTGACTTTTTGTTTAGAGTAGCATGTTATGCACTTTAAGGGTTTTTACTCCATAGGGATGACCAATACAGATAGTCTTTAGCATTATAATGATGGAATGATTTTGACTATCAAGAGGTAACGGTTGAACGTGGTAGTCATAGAATGCATACAATCAAGACTAATATCTTCAAGAATTTTCCATTGATGGGCATCATGAATAGATTTCCTTCTTGATTGATTAAATATAAGTCTATTCAAGTAACCTGACTCTACTTTGAAAGGAACTTCCCATTTGGAACTTAATTTTCCTTTTATTTTATTCGTCATGACCATGGGTCTTCTGACAGTTAAGATAAGATCACCTTTCTTAAAGATCCGTTCCTTGTCCTTTATCTTGAAATTTTTAGAAATTTGAGCTTGATAAAGCTCATTTTGTTGTTGAGCTTGTAGGTATTTATCGTCTAAAGCTTCCAATTCTCGGAGACATAATCGATGCTTATCCTCATTTCTCATCTCTGTCGTAAGGGCAATACACAAAGATGGAATCTAAATTTTCAATGGAAGTACAGCTTCACATCCGTAAACCAAAGAAAATGGCGTAGTCTACGTTGGGGTCCTCACTGTTGTGCGATAAACCCAAAGGAATTCACCAATTTCCCATCCTAGTTGCGTTGACTTTTAAGACGAACTTCTTGAGAAGTTTTTCAATAGTCTTGTTGAATGCTTCTGCAAGCCTATTGGTAGCAGGATAGAATGTTGTTGAGGATACATTCTGATTTTAAACTTGTCGCAGAATTTTTGGAATGCTTGACTGATGAATTAAGATCCGTTGTCATGGACAATCTGTCCAGGTATGTCGAATTGGTATATTACTTGATATTTGATAAACTTGATCATGTCGGACGTCTATATTTCCTTTAGAGGGATAACTTCAGCCCATTTTTAAAAGTAATTGGTTATAGTTAAGATAAACTGACATTTTTTAAATGTTGGTGGATTGATGGGTCCGATGACATCCATTCCCCACATTTCAAATGGTCATGAAGAAGACATTCGATGAAGACGGCTCGGTGTTTAATGTATGAAGCCACCATAAGTCTGACAAGCGTGACAATGTCTAGCATAGGCAATAGCGTCAAACATTCTTTGGCCAATAATAGCCAAGTCTTCAAAATCGGTCCCCAAGTTTGGGTCTAGTTTGGTGAGCCCTGCATGTACCGTCGTGAGCTTCCCTGAGTACCTATTGTTCCTCTTTGTACGAAAGGCAGCGAAGTAGGATTCTGTCATGTAATCGGTGATATAATATTTGCATGATCACATTGTAATAAAACTGAGGAGCTTTCTTTTTGGTCGCAGCCGTCTCCTTAGGATCATCAGACAGAATATCGTATAAGACAAAGTCGATGAACGAGAATCATCAATCCCTGGGTTATAGACCTGTTGAAGTCTCGAGAACCTGTTTAACTTGAAGATTTCCTTTTGGAGGTTTGTTGTCTTCAAGGGCGAACTTCATACAGTACAAGTCATGACTATGGATGAGTACTTTCTCTGTTGCTCCAGCTGGAAGAGAAGTGACGCGGCGAGAGACGCCAATACATCTACATATGCATTCTATTGGCGAGGTACATGATCAATGCAGAAGCTTTCGAACTTCTTAGCCATGTTGATGACCAAATTGTGGTAAGATACTAAGTCTTCATGTTGAACTTCATACTCCCCTCGAACCTGATTGATGATGAATTTGGCGTTACCTAAGATTGATCTCTTAAACAAGTTGCATTCCAATCACAGAGCATTATATTCCACAACGCTACTAGAACACGGCTCTGTTAACAAAAATGCACGAGGAATCACGTAGTTTTATGGAGATACAAGTACTACCCCTGCTCCTGCTATGATATTTCCTCTAGGACCCATTTTCGAAGAATAGTTGCCAGACTTGTTCTTCGAAGGATGTCTGGGTCATGCAAATTTCGGTGACCTCATCTGTGTAGGCTATCTAAAAATCACTAAAGACAAGTCATCAGAAAGCAGAGGCCAAACTCCAAACGCAGGGCTAATCATAGCCATCACTGCAGCGCCAAGACGCGAGGGTCGAAACCCGTGTCTCAGCATCACTGCAGCGCCAAGACGAGGGTCAAAACCCGCGTCTCAGCATCACTGCAGCGCCAAGACGGGAGGGTCGAAACCCGCGTCTCAGCATCACTGCAGTGCCAAGACGCGAGGGTCGAAACCCGCGTCTCGGTTATAACTGCCCTCATTATTGGGTCAATTACTGCCCACGTAATGAGGAAGTTAACCCCCATTATGGAGCATTTTTAGGGGCACGTTCACCCCTGCAACCTCTATAAATAGCCTCATTTGCTAGGGAGAAGCGATCGGTCGATCAGATAATTCTTGGAGAAGAATTCTGCTTGTGAGCTGTATAAGCACTAAGACTTCCACCGAATAGAAAGAGAAAGTTCAACTCTTCGAACAACTTGCTGCGTATAAGTTAATCTTTGCCTACAATCTCTTTGAGATTCCTGGTCGACAGGAGCTGGTTACTCCATCTGCTATCCAAAGAGAGGATTCTCAAGATGTCCTAACGCTCACCTGGTCAACGGAAAATAAGATTCACTTTTTACTGCCACACCAAGAACCCAGCATTAAAGAAAGGGAAGATTCAATTCCGAACATCTTCCCTCCCCTTGTAGTCGGAGTGTTAATCCATTGTAATCTTTCATTTGATTTAAGGAAATTTTACAGGGAACTTTCTCCCACCAAACAAGAATCTAGGAGACCTTCATAATGTTTGATGGATCTTGAGACTGGATGTTCAGTCAAGAATTTTTCATTGTTTGTCCTTTCACAGCCATCTGTGGCATAAATCGCATCTTGTATTGCAAGAGTAATATAACTCATTTCACTAATTGACAGTTTAACGATGATGGTCTTGTTATGAGCATTCACAGAGGATTGACTCAGGAGACAATATGAATGAGTTAGCTCATAAGATTGTGTCGCATTTTCTAAACAGCGAAGACTAGAGCTAGACATTTTTTTTCTCCAGCTAGTAACGTTGTTCATCCCCAATCATGGTCCTACTTAAGTAATAAATTGTCTGCTCATGTCTCTGGTCATTATTCTGTGCTAACAAAACTCCTAAAGAATAACCCATAGCTCTAACATATATCAGAAAGGGTTTTCCTGATACTTGAGCTACAAGAACAGCTAGATGCGTGAGTTTTTTTAATTTCCTCAAATGCTTTTTGGCAAGCACTGTCCCAAATGAATGAGACTCCCTTCTTCATTAATTTCGTGAAGGATTGTAGCATCCCGAGAGATCTGCAATAAATCTTCAAATGTAGGTCAACCGTCCCTATAATCCTCTGAGTTCTTTGAGATTTCTCGAAGGTTGTATATCCTAGATGGCGTGAATCTTTTCGTCGAGGTGGATTCCCTTGGATGTTACGACTCCAAGGAACTTGCCACTAGCCATCCCAGAAAAGATTTGATTGGGTTCATTTTCAACTAATGCACTTGCATGATGTCAAATACTTTCTTCAGATCTGCAAGATGATCACGTTTGTCACGGCTCTTTACTACAATATCGTCTATGTAGTATTCCACAGTTTTGTGTATATGTTCGTGAAAGATTATATTCATGGCCCATTGGTATGTTGTACCCGCATTCTTCAATCTGACGGGCACCATGATATAATAGTACACCCCTAATGGCGTTCCAAAGGATGTATACTTCTCATCTTCGAGATACATCTTAATTTGATTGTATCCAGAAAATCCATCCAAAAAGGACATCTTCTCGAATCCACATGTGTTACCAATCATGACATCCGTGATCGGTAAAGGAAACTCGTCTTTGGGACAAGCTGCATTTAGATCACAAAAATCTATGCAAATTCGGATCTTTTCGTTCTTCTTGGAGATGAGAACAACGTTGGCCACCAGTCAGGGTGTTGCTCCTCCCTGACGAAACTGAAGTCTTTGAGTTTTTTAACTTTCAATTCGATTGCTTTCATATCTCTGGATGGAATCGTTCGTTCCTACTGCTTGACTATTTTCGCATCCGGCTTGATGTTGAAGTGATGAATGGCTACTTGTGGGGTCAAGTCCAGGCATGTCCTCACAGTTCCAAGAGAAGACATCTATATACTCTTGTATAAGACATATAGGTCTTCTTTATCGGAGGGTGATAAACTTTCATTTATGAAGATGAGCTTGGGATTAGCTTCATGTCACAGATTGATTCAGATCACTTTATCCTCTGTGGGTGGCTTGCGCTATTCAAAGCGTATTTCCTAATGATTTCTTCATTTTCATCTTCCAAATAGCTAGTTAAAATCATAATAAGAGAAGTATGGGGATTCGAAATCATCTCGAACAGGATTGGCTTTTGACCCTCATATTTGGCTGGCACTTTGAAGAAAGTTCTATGAGCGTCAATTGCCCTTTCATTCACCATGTAGGTCTTTTCCATTAAAAATTGATCACGGAAAAACTTACAAAAAAGAATGGAGGAGCTAAATTATAAGTAATTAAAAGAAAATTATAGGTAGATCTCCTCTGAGATTCTGAAAAAATATGCCGGTAGGAATCTGATCAACGTGCGATCACTTTATCCCTTTGACGATGCAAGCAGTCAAGTGGTCAAGCTGTCTCCTTGATAGAATTTTCTTCTCGCTTGTTTCAAAAATCTATAGCAAGTAAAAGACGTGTTGGAATTCTAAATAAAAGAGAACTGACTCTCTGAGAGTTTGGAAGCATACTGAGGCTTTGGAAGCAGGAGATCAAGAGAACATTTTTACCAGAGATCTCTCAATCTTTCCAAAATTTTTCAGCCTTCTTGTCAAGGGACTTTTTTTTGCCAAGATGGGGTGTAACTTCCCCTTGAATTCATCAACACTAAATCAGTCTTTAGCTTCATGCGAGGCTACAAATAACTTTGGCGTGAAGCTAACCATGAGCTTCCCACCCAGCTAGTGAGTTCGTGCGAACTACTATTAGCCATAGTGGCTTAATTATCTCCACTTAATGTGGGACAAAGTGGGCGGGTGTAACCGCCCACTTAAAGTGGCATTAATCCCACTAAATTAGTGGGGTTCATCCTTAATCCCTCGTGAGATTTTGAAACGGTCAATTGATGACTTAGTAAAGCTCGATGTGGAGCTAACTGAGAAGTTGTCTCCAAGCGAAGCTACCTTGAAAGCTTTATACGAAGCTAGGACTTAGCTTATAGTGAAGCTAAATCATTCTGCCTTCCAATGAAGCTGGGGACGAAGTTTCTCGCGAAGCTAGAAATTCAGGTCGGAGAAGAGCTTGACTATTCCTTCTTCCAACGAAGTTCAGAATGAAGCTTCTAGCGAAGCTTTAAGATAAACTGTTGGTGGGGCTGATGGCGCTTCGCGCGAAGCTAGTGGCTTCGACCTTTTAGCAATCCTTGGCTTTCTGCAAGGCTAGATATTTGATCAGACCTGACTTCATAGACTTGCTTTGGCTTCCTCACAGGCAACTTTGGCTTCATTGTCTGGCTTACTAGATAGTAGAGTTCAAGTTGCTACCTTGTCCCTCAAAGGTGAACTCGAACTGGTCATCAGCTTGTCTGTAACTTATCTTTTGTAAATATCGATAAGTTAGACGTCGTTCAGAACGGTTGAAGAGAAGTCTGAGAGTTTTATCTTTTTAGAGTGCTAACATTCAAAGTTTTCATGAATGTGGATGGATTGGTGCATATTCTGAATCACTTTGAATTTGAAACCCGAAAACTATATTGCTGAACTCAAACAATGTGCAGATTGTGTACATAAACTCTTCGCATAGCAAAGGACAAGTTCTTGGCGAAGCTAGAAAATGAGCTCTTCAACGAAGCTACAACATGAGTTCTCAGCGGAGCTACAACATGAGCTTTCAGCGGGGTTAAGCTCTCAGCGGAGTTGCACCTGCTTTCAGTAGAGTTAACCAAATGCCACGCGAAGTCAACAATGAGCTCACAGTGGAGATACAGGAGAAGTGTAAGTTCGCATGCAAGCGAAGCTAGATGCCTTCGCTGTGGACAGTTCTTGAAATTAGGGTTTTCTGGTTTGACACTTTTTCGTATTTTGCTCATAACTCTCATATTAGATTAATTTTTGTTAAGTTGAAGTAGAAAGATGACTTAAAGATCTATAAATTCTTCCTGTGTTTTCAAATTCTAATGTTTTAGGCTTCAAAACTGTGCTCAAAGTTGACCTATTGCACAAATTGGTCTCTGGTCAGTCGACTGCCCTGTCGACCGCCAGGTTCCAATGGTCAGAAATATGACCATTGGTTGGTCGACTGGGCAGTCTACCACAGACCATCTCTGGCACTTTTTGAACGCAACAGCCAGTTTTTTCTTAGATTATAAATATGGGGTTTTTGTGTGAGTTTTAAAAAAGTTTTTCAAGAGCTTATTTTCCTATCTTCGGCAGAGTTTTCAAAGGAGAGTTTTCAAGAGTGCTTCTCTTGAGTTTTCAAAAAAAAATTCTTGAACTTTTCTCTTGCAAATCTATCTAGTTTTCTCACATAAGTTTGAGTTTTTCATTGCTAAATCTATCCTATAGGATCCTTATTTTTGAGAAGTTTTTGTTTGTGGTCAGGAAGTGATCACCAAGTGTTCTACCTTTATATTTGAAGAAGTTGGAGGTTGTGTTCTCGGCGAGCTTGCGGGTTCGCGTATGTTAGGTCTAAGAGTCTTATAGGTGTTGCCACGCCGAGTGATCTTGCGGGATCAATTCTAGTAGAAATTCTTCATTGCGGTGAAGGCAAGGACTTAGAGCAGGTTACTCGAACCTCGAAACAAATCTCTCATGTTTGTGATTGCTTATCTCTCTTTCTCTTTACTCACTTGTGTTTATACATCTTGCATGCTCATATTGTTCATATCTTTATATGCTTGATATTACTTGTGTGCAATTGATGTACATGCTTGGGATTGCCTAATTGTTTAATATTGTTTACTTGCTTCATTTAGTGTAGAATTTTAAATTTTTAATTCCGCATTTTGATTAGCACATCACCTAGTCACCCCCTCTAGGTGATTTACAATTTCTACCAACATAGACTGAGTCATGCCGCTTGGACATCAGAGCGCCATATTCTGAAATCTTTCCACAAATACTTTAATTGACTATCCTTTCTTCTGCTTTGTGGTAAGGAGAGTTGGCACAGAGATTCTATATCGTCTTCAAAGAAACCAGCTAGAAGAGCTTCTTCAAAGTCAGTCCATTCTTGATAGCGCCAGCAGGGAGTTCTTGTACCTTTCAAAGGCAACCCCCTTGAGGGTGCTGATGAATAATCGAGCTAAGATAACATCATTTGATACTACATTCCCAATTTGAGATTTAAAGTAGTATATATACTGGTTCGGTGAGCCTCTGCTATCAAAGGTTTGTAAGGCAGTGCCTTAAACCTGGGAGGATAAGGAGCATCATTCCACTCAAACAGGTATGGCCTGACCACCTTCACTTCTTGAAGATCGCCTCAATGTGCGATAGCTTCCAGGCAATTTTCAAGCTCATTCACCCTCTTGACGTGACAATCAACCTCATTTTCTGAATTCCCTTACTATTCAAATGAAGAATTAAGAGCTTCATAGTTGAGGTTATTCTCACCATCAATATTTTTAGAGGTAGTTTTTTCACCCACCTTTTCTTTACCTTTTGCTAGAGGAATTGTTAGGTTTGAACTTTTCGGCTTCTTTTTTGGTTTGACAAGTAAAATAGCTATCATCTTCTTAAGATCATTGATAGACTCTTGTTGAACTTGAAACATCTCCTGCTGCATCTTTTGCACCTGAGATTATTCCTCAAATCTCCTCGCTATTTCTTCTAGAGTACTGGCCATACATGCTATAGCCTCCTTTTTCTCACATATGAGTTTGACGAATGAGACTTCGTGATAGTAGAGTGTTCATCATTTGCTTAAACCTCCTTGGCCATATTATGTAGTCAATCAGGGTAATTGCTCCAGTTCGGATTCGAGTATGTCTATAGATTCTTTCAGGCCTGACAAGTATTTTTTTAAGCCCAATGAATGTTCAACATCTGATTCCTCAAAACTAAGAGTTGGTTGTTTCCCTTTCAACTTTCTTGATGTGGCACTTGGACCTAGCATATTTTACGTTTCCTCTAGGTACTCAAAGTTAGAAGACGACTTCTTCTTATGAGATTGTCGTCTCTTGGCTGAGTTTGTGGCTGAAGCCTTTGATAATCAGTAAAAAAACTGATGGTTTAGTCATCTGAAAGCTACAATGGTAATCAGAAAGCACTGCCGAGATGAGCCGTTCGCAGTGGCATTGAGGAGTGATTTAATGAGCATTTCTTTTTTCTAGTCAAATAGTCCCTCAAATCAATAGAAGGGGTGTCTGAGGAACCAGCTTTGAACTCACAAGAGTTAGGATCTCCCAGTTCAGATTTGAACTTAACCAATTATGGCTGAACGCGACTCTCACATTTTGGAAGTGCGCGAAGGTCGTGTTCTGACACATTCTTTAGCTGAACGCAGATATCGCGCTTTGGAGCAGCTTATGGCTGAACACGAACATCGTGTTTTAGGGCAGAGACACATAATTCGTTTCCCAGCGATTGCTGCATTTGAACGCGAGTATTGCATTTTTTTGACATCTGTGTCTGTATGCGAGTGTCACATTTTGAAGCAAGGACTTGCAGATCGTGCTCCAGTGGCTGCAGCTGAATGCAAGTGTCATGTTTGGTGCTCACTGCACTGCTTTCAACTTTTGTTTGCTAATGGCGAGCTCGACGTCTTCGTCGATGATCAACAATCCTCTTGGCTCATAGGAGTTGTTGCAAACCCCCTGCTAACTGAGTTTACTCAGTGTTGAATCTTGTCCACTTGGAATAAAGGTCTTCCAACTGTGAAGGTGGTTAACTAAAGCTTATTGAGCCTCGAGAGAAGCTTGATGGCGAGATTGATCTCTGCCATAGTGCTGGCTTTGAGCCATAACACAGGTCTTTCGAGCCACAACATAGGTCTTGCGGGTCTCCTTAGAGACTTCATTGCAAGCTGAATGGCTTCTAGCGAGGTTGCATGAACCTCGAGAGAGGTTGAACCGTGTGTACGATTAGCTTCTGAGGAAAACTTTTCCTTGAGAAGACTCAGATGAGGCTACAGAGCGAGTCTCATTTAAGACTTTGAAGCATTTTCATATTGATTTGGGGATAACTAAGCCCGAGGAGAGAAGTTGTTCGAACCTCTCTTTGTTGAATTCGACGATGAGCGATTCGATGGTCGACCCAATTAGTTTCAAGTAAGCTTGCGTCACGATCTTCTCGTCGATTGAGAAAACATTCCCTAATGGCGTCACCGTCTTCTCTTTTTCAAAAAATCAGAGTAAAATGTTGGCCCAAGGTTATAATCACCCGGTTTTATATTTTTGATGATAATAAAATATATGTGGTTATTTGTACTAATCAAGTTCAGGTGTTTAAGTATATTTCAGGGTTCTAAGGATTTAATGAATTTTCTTCCTTTAAAGAAAGGTGTTGGAGATTCAAGAAGACTCAAATACAGAATCAAACCTCAAAGCACTCAACGTCATTAATAGAGAAGCCCGGTTGAAGATCTTGTAGTCACCTAAATCTTTGTAAGATATTAGTTTGTTAAAGTGTAGAATATAGTAGTAATGCACAAGAAGTTACACATACAAAATACACAATTTTAAAAAATACAAGTTTTGGTAGTATCAGTATTTTGCATGTTTGGTTTTGATACATGTCTTATAATTTTTTCAAAATTTTATAACAAGTTTAGAACATGTATTTCATCACCTATACATTGCTATATTACTCTTAAACTAATACAAAATATTTTTAAAATTGTTTGTATTCAAAATCCATACAGAAACTAATTCAGGCCAGAACTGAACGGTCGACCGGTGACCATTTCAGGCCAAAACGGTCGACCACCCGGTCGACGGGCCTTTGGCCAAGGGCTGTGCACGTTTGTGCATGTTATCGGTCGACCGACAGGTCGACCGCTAACCCTTGTGATCGACCGACCAGTCGATCGACTGAGAGATCCTAACTCTCAGTTGGGGTCAGTTAATCGAGTCGGTCGACTGACAGTTTAAAATTTTCTTTTTAAAATACCGAGCGGTCAACTGGAGCCAACAGCTCTTTTCTGGATGACCTGTTGGTCGACCGACAAACTATCAGATCTCATAACGGCTAGTTTTTGGATCTATTTTGTTTTTAGTGAATTCCAACAAGCATTTTTAGTTTTCAGGTGTCTAAACACACCCTAAATGACCTGGTGCGATTTTTAAATGATATTTATTCACTGCCTATATATATGGGTCATTGGTTTTAGTTTTAGACAAGAAGAAAAACACACAAGTTTTCAAATTTGTTTCAAAAGAGAAAAGTTTTTCTAGCTTTCAATCTTCAAGTTCCTTCTTTTTAAAGCTATTTTCAGTTGGTTTTAAAACTTCTCTATTCTTTTTAACTGAATTTCATCTCTCACTTAACTTTTTGAGCAACCTTTCATATTCTACGCTATAGGAAGTTGTAAGAGAGAGTGTTTGTGATCTTGTTAGATTACCAAGTGCTTTGTAATCTCAATTAGCTTTGTACTATCTTTTGTGTAGAGGGTTGAGTTGGTGGAGTTGTGTACTCAATCTTGTGTAAATCAAGTTGTAATTCCTTTGTGTAAGGTGTCTTTATGGAAGATTCCTTAGAGGATAGTGAAATCCTTCATAGTGGTGAAGGCCGAGACGTAGAGCAGTGACTCGAACCTCAGAACAAATTCTTTTGTATTTGTGATTGCTTGTGTTTTGCTCTCTATTGTTTTTTATTTTTCATGCTTGTGTAATTGTTCATCTTTCATTTTATAATTGCTTTCATTCTATCACTTTCATTACCGATTTATACTCATCTCAACAAGGAAGCAATTGAGCACCTCAACTCATTATGTAGAAGAATCAAAGAGGAGAAGTTCTAGAGCCCTTCACGGAAAATTAGGCTTCAATTCTTATTTTGAGTGACCGCTTGCATAATTCATCATAAGTAGTTTTAAAATTATATTTGATTAGCAAAACACCTATTCACTCCCCTTCTAGGTATATTTCATAAAATTCTTAATTAATTTGAAAGAAGATTACAACAAATCAATATCTAATTACAAAAGAGGAAAGAACAAATGGATCTCCCCTTTGTTTAATATTGGGTTCTTTAAGCAGTGATAGGGAGTAATTCTTATTCTCCATTGACGAGACGAATTGGGAGCTTAATCTTGAATCTTTTCGCTCCTTTTTTCAGTGCTCTGTATAAAGTATGAACTTTAAATAGTAGCTGAAATCTCAATGGAGATCAAAAGAAAGAAGAGAGAAGGTTCTTAACTTATACTAACAAGTTCTTTCAATCTGTTTGAGATTTCAGCTACTGTTTAAAGTTCATACTTTATTCAGAACTCTAAAAAAGAGAGCGAAAAGATTCA
>JAVJIF010012104.1:0-40000 GCA_038442645.1 Agave tequilana | reverse complement strand
ACTCTTCAGGAGACTTCTCTTTTGCCTCAGCTTGGGATGTAGTCAGGGTTTCATGCCCACCAATTGTCGCTCATAATGTAGTCTGGTTCCTACCCGCTAGTCCTAAGATGTCTTGCTGCCTTCTCAAGGGACTTCTTACAGGTTACCAACTATATCCAGGTTGCTACAATTTGAGATTATTGATTCTGACATTTGTGTGTTACGCTCTGCAGGAACTGAAACAAAAAACCATTTATACTTTGAATGCAACTTCTTAGCATAAATTTGGGAGCTATGCAAACTAAAACTGGGCCTAGCACCATCCCCCATGGGCACCCTCCTGCAAGAGGCAGAGATCATTCACAAAGAGTTTAGAAACAAGGATAAAGCAATCATATTGGCCAGGTTGGCTCTTAATGCCACTATATTGCATATCTGGCAAGAAAGAAACATAAGGATGTTTCAGCAACAAAGCCTACACAAAATTATGATCTTCAGAAGAATTTGTAAGACATTTTCCTGCTTTTGAGGACATGCCAATGGAAGGTGGAAAATAGCTTAAGAACCCTGGAAATCCTTTCAAACTGGGGGCTCTAGGAAAGTATCAGTGTTCATGTTTCCTTCTATGTGATGGGTATCGTGTTTGTTCTTCTTCGATCTTGGGTCAATCCTGGTTCTTACTTGGGTTACCATAGTAGAATGGTGACGGCAAGGATCCTCTCCCCTCTTTATAGTCATCCAAAAATCGAATTTGGAGTAGAGTGGTTTAGTCTTCATGTGCGCGCGCGCGCACACACAATGGTTGAGAATATCAATAAAATTACTTTACCTTGCATATATATATATATATATATATATATATATATATATATATATATATATATATATATATAGTGAGTTGATCCCCTAAGAACGGTTCTCACGAATTCATGTGAGAACTTTCACGTGGGCTGTCGAATCTGATAGAGATCTAGTTTTATTTGATTTAATCATCAGATCCAACGACCCACGTGAAAGTTCTCACAAATATCTGTGAGAACCGTTCTTAGAGGATCATCTCTCTCTCTCGCTCTCTCTCTCTCTATATATATATATACACACACACACATATGTGTGTGTACATACATACATACTTGTATTTATCGTTTCTCACCCTGCATATACATTAAAATGCGCTTAAAGCTTAAACATAATTATTTTTTCACTTAGTAATTAAATTATTACTCTAATCATTATTTATATTATATAATCGAATAATTCAAAGTTTAGTTTAGGGTTAAATAATCCGGTCGTTACATCCTCCTTTAGAGCCTCATCCACCATAATTCCCCACATAGATTAATCCATCAACCTGTATCATAAATTTTAATAAAATCATATAATATCACAAATTTAACTTTTTTAAAGAATTGTGTTAAGATATTAAAAACTCCCGCTCATATATAGCACCAGACTGTTAAGTAACCAGCGGATCGACACGCTGAATAATCCAGCGATGAGTGATCCCCATATCCAGCTCATATAGTTCTGCGACAAGTGCGTTGATATCTCTGGCTCTGAAGTTGATTAGCCCGATCATCCCATTGGCTTATATGAACATTGAGCTCCTGTCTCCACTCACACTGATGCTTGTTGGAACGGTCTATCCGAGCCGATTGGTCGAGACATCATGGATATGTTGCGTAAACCCGAACTGATGAAGGACTCGGTCTGGAACATGCATCTCCACAATCTCAAAACAGGTAATTAGCATCTTTGCTCGCCATATCTGAGTTCATTCTCTACAAACCTAAGGTAAACTTCCTAGGATCTCGTTTGTGTATGGCTCTCAGATAGCTCCAAAATGGTATAACACTTCGAGCTCATTTCTGTAGAACTGTAAGTGTGTCTTTGCAGTCATATCCCAAGTCCTTTCGATATTCCATCTATACCACACCGTCTAATTAAAACAAAAGAATATATTCAAATAGATATATCTACTTAAATTGGTGAATTTTACCTGCATCAAGTGGTAGCTGGCTACCCGGCTGAGTGGTCAGTCTGAGGGTGGGTCCACAAACAAAGTCTCTTTTCACGACCATAACTAATGAAACAACGTAAGCACGTGTTAAATCAATTTCATATACCTAATTAATATTATATAAGCATATAGATTATGCTTTACTTGTAAAGCGTCTGAGAACCACATAACTATAAGTCTGTATCATAAAAATTTTATATAACTCCTTATACAAATATGTTAGGATAACACTATCCCAAGACATGACACCATATGCATCGAAGTTCTCCAAAAGAGGTAACCATCTGAGATGTACCTTATTCGTTGAGTAATCTTGAAACAAAGTAGTGCCAATCATGTGCATGATATAACCACGTGGATGCTATTAGGCTGACACATCTGTCAACAAACCCACGCTGGACTACTGATGGAGCCACTTTAGCTTCAATGCTCCACCTCCCATAGTCGTCGGGGGAGGCTTTATACCCAATAATCTCTATACTCTACGACCTAATCATTATTATTTGTCTCTATAACATGTGGATCATCTATGCGTAGCGCAAAAAACATCACCACATCCTGCAATGTAACAGCCATTTTCCCCCACTCTAAAATGAAATATGGATATCTCGGGCCTCCATCTCTCTATTAAAGCTATAAGTAAGGGCCAATCAAGTCTCGCCCACCTCAACTGAGAAGTAATGAAAAACCCTACCCGTCTAGCATACTCATTGACACGATGATCTGCCAGAATCGACTGATGATATGGATGTGAATGATCCAAACACTTAATGACTTGAAGATCCTATAGTTTTGCATTTAAATTACAATTACTCAACTTTCACAAAAATGTACAATTCTAATATTCAAATTAACATACATAAAGTGTTACCCGGCTCGAGTCATCTTAGAAGATCGATGCGTTCTTGTAAGTAAAGAACATCAGAATTAACGAGCCCAGGGTCCATTGGTGCGTCACCTGCACATAGTTAATGACCGTGTACAATTAAAGCATAGCATGTGTGTCATCATCATCTGATATTTTCACTACTTGGTAATCCTTGTATGTTACGGGCCATTTGCATGTTAAATGAATGAGATAATCATTTAGATTAATTTTTACAATGATGAATTCTCTCTACCAATTCACGTCTTATGGTTGACTTTCTCACTAGCATTGCTTTTAATATTTTATCAACATATGTTGGCTTATTCTCCTTACCTGTTGTTAGTTTACAATTAAACCGATAAAGGACATTGACATTAGACATTATACCTAATTTTAACATATGAAAAATATTATCATATTGCTCTAACTACTAGTTAACCAAAAATAATATTATTAAGTCACAAAAAATAACAAGCATTATCATGCTGCTTACCTCAAAATAAACACTATCACCAAAGAAAAGACACACTCGAAGAAGAGACACGAACATTCTTTTCTTTCGTTTAAATCTACATGGATAGAATTACACAAAAGTAAAATTAATTTTAAGACTAATATTGAGAGATGGAGAAGGGAAGAGAGAGAGAGAGGATTGAGGGGGTGACAGAGAAAAAGAAGAGAGGGCAAATTGGGAAGGATGGAGAAGAAGATAAAGATAATGAAGATTGAGGGAGAGAGGGGATGGCAGGCAGAGAAACAAAGGATTGAGGGAGAGAGGGGGACCGGATAAGAGAGAGACTTACCTTCTCGGCATCGAGCAACGAGAAGCAGGCAACATGCAATGCGAGGTCAAGACGGTTAGGGCATGGGATTGAGAGAGAGAGAGAGAGAGTGAGGGGAAGAACTAAAAAATAGAAGGGGAGAGAGGGGAAGAATAAAGTAAAAATAACACACACACACAGAGGGGGTAGTAAAAAGAGTCAATCTATATATGAGACATACGCTAAAAAGTTAAGTCGGGGTTGCCAACCCCAGACAAAGAAATCTAAGTCTTTGTCAAGGAATTACTCGAGCCCCAGTGAAGGAATTGACTCTCAGCGAAGAAATTTGGCCAAGTCAACTTGGTCCATATTGCCAACCGCCGGCCAAGTATTTATTTTTTGAGCGTTTTCTTTTTGGTCAGAATTTCGCAATCCTGGACCGAGATTAAGCTCTATTTTGAGCTTCTATGTTTGATCTAAGGTTGCAACCTCGAACAAAGAGTAAAATTCAAAACAGAACTTAATTTCTGGTATATGAAAGAGAAAATGTTAAAAATAATAAATACCTGGTTCAGGCTTAACAACTCTAAAAAAATGCCAAATGCATGCGAACGGACCCTGCCACGCTTGTGGGGCGAAACAACTAACAATCGATGTGGCACCTACGTGTATAGAAGTTGATTTTTTGAAATAAATTTGAGAAAGTTGTTTTTTGAAATTAAATTAGAAAATTGGATTTATTCAAAACTTTGCCCAACAATAAACCCCACCCCCCCACTTCTCTAATGTCAGACCCCGCAAAACTCTGATGGAGACCCCATCCGCCGACGCTGGCGGTGCCACCTCCGACGAGATTGTCGCTCTAATAGACCTCCGCCTGCAACTCCAGGAGTCCATCGAATCCCGCCGCCTCTCCCAACAGGACCTCATCTCCTCTCTCCAAACCTTAGTCCCTGACCTCGTCTCCTCCCTAGATGTCTCTCTCCAGCTCATCTCCGCCTTCAACCACCGCCCCTTCACTCCCACCCCTAACCCCACCCCTAACCCTAATCCGGAGTCCCGCCGCCGCCCCCTTGACCACCGGCTCCTCCGGCGGACCCGCCCCAAGCCCTCGCCCGAATCGAAACCCTCGCCCGACCGCCTCGTCAGCGATGGAGCCATCGGCGGGGATCGCCTCTCCGTCGTCCGTACGATGGTCGCCGTTTGCTTACTGGAGCTCATCCCGTTCACTGAGATTGATTCCGCTGGGTTATTGAGGCGATTGGAAGGGGATCAGTCATCTGCTACGCCGGCAGAGAAGGTGGCATTGGTGGAACTCGGCGGCGATCAGGCCCGATCTCGGCCGTAGAGATGGCGCTTCAGAGAATTTCGGAAGAGAACGGTGGAGTACAGCTGGATGATTTTACTGTGAATGGAAAGTCTATGCTCATGGTTTGGAAAATTGACCGGAATAAGCTTCTTAAAGAGCTTCCTGAAAGTTCTCAGCAACCGCCAACTCCACTGCCAACGGCAGCGGAAACAGCGGCCTCAGCTGATGACAGTGCATCTCCAATGGTCCACAAGCCTGGAGCCGAGACGTGGATGCCACTGATGTTTCCACCGGCTTCGCCAATGGTGGGGCCCAGAGGAGGGCCGAGAATGATTGGAATGATGGGGATGCCTAGAATGATGGGAGTCTCACCGCTTCACAGGCCGCCACTCATGGGGCCTACGGGGCCTATGGGTGCCCCGAATCAGGTACCGGTGAAGCCGAGGAATGAGATTGATGATTTGAAGGAGATCGAGGAATTGGTTAATAAGAAGACCTTTAGGGAGACCCAGAAGTCCAAGACTGGAGAGGAGCTTTTGGACCTCATTCATCGCCAACTGCAAAGGAGACTGCAGTGGCTGCAAAGGTTTGAACAGCTTTGGGTTTATTACTTGATGTTTTCAATTGTTTAATCATCTTGCACCATATCTCTTGATGAATGCTTAGCTAGCGATTCATTTTTAAGCATTTCACTGTTAAAATGGAGTCGGATATAGAGATCCAGTTTAATTTAATATGGTTCCACTAAAATGCTAACCAAGTTTTTATGACACACTGTCAAGTAGTAACCTGTCCTCCAAATTTTGAGGACACACTGTCAAGTGGTAACCTGTCTGGGTACCCATTTAGTAATGCCAAATTTTTGGCAGAGAAATGGAGTCGAAAGGATCTTATTACAAAATCTAAAAGACCAGTTAGCGGAAACCTGCCTTAAGAAAATTGACAAAGTTAGTCTCATGTATATGACAGTTTGTTACATCTTGACACACATATGAAGCAAGTTCAAATAATAAATCAGAAGATACTGGATCACAAAGAAGAGAAAGCCTTGAATGCTCGTTCCCAGAAAGTAATGTAGGAACATGTCGTGTTTTAGTGGATCTCGGTGTTCAGTGGAAGATTAAAGCAGACACACCTTAGACTTTTATGGGACTTACAATTTTCTGTAAAATTGCAGAGGACAAAAATAAGTATCATTTATCATGCAACATTATTGAGTAACTAAAGAATAAAACAGTATTATCATAGTTGATTCAGATAGAGATGGCAGCTGTTTAGACAGTTTAAAAGCTCATCAAACATCTGAAGAAGTTACTTAAAAAATCCTTCAACATTGTAGCCTGCAGGTTCAGGGCCAGACTAACCTCACCTGAGTTTAGAACATGCATATCCAAGCCCGCCATGCCCTGCCATCTGGTTGTGAGTTCATCATCCCTATTCAGTACACCCTTAGCTCAGGGTTGCTTCAGGTTGATACTCTGAGCTGGTGGAGAGGGGAAAAGCGACTCCCGGTGCGGAAGCATTTGACATGGTTCAACAGATCTTTAGCACTGTTGATTGGTTAATGGGAAGTGAGATGCCACATTTCATGTTCTTTAAAATGACTTCTTCCAATGTTTCTGAAGGGAAACTTGACTCTCTTGATTACAAATATTAGGTCATAGATTAAATGACAGTTGCAATGGTCCATAATAGGTGACCCTACATTGGGAGGATCTGTATAAAAATGATTTTTGATGGACTAATATCAAACTAAAGGATTTGTGATATACATAGAAAAAAATAACCTTAGTATTTGTAAAAGATATGTTGAAATGAATTATAAGAGGGGCGATGGATTTGTTACAGGGAAGGTCAGAATATAGACCTATCACTGTTCCTTAAGTAGATTTCTTAGCAAAGCAAACTGAACAATTTCTTTTATATGTCTTTGTTCCAGTTGTTTGGGAAGGAAGAGAAGGTCAAATTCATTGATGTTGAGAGAATTATAGAAACCCACCAATTTTTACGGTTTTTAGAGATGCCAAACAGAGGAAGACGTCTGGAAATTACTCCAACCAAGATGAAAGCCTTTAACCTGAATGTCTGGTCTACTACTGATTCACTGAACTCTTTTCTCCAATTAGCTCTGTTAAGGCGATTCCTTTATTACACTGATACTCTTGATAGCTACAGTCTCCCTTTAGTTGCCACAACGATTGGAACTAAGTTGCACTGGTGATCACACCAAATTTTTTTTGAAGTCCTTCCACAAAACTGAAAGATGTGTTCTTATCATTACTCATCACAGATGAACATTGAGTCTCCATGCTTGTCTGGGAAGAAAATCTGGGGCCTTCATGGTCTTCGAAGTGTATTGAGTATCTTCTAGTTTCCTTTTCAATTGTTTTATTTCATTGTTTATTTTCTTTACTAGATAACCAAGGTTAAAGTTTTTCCTCTTTAATGCATATCTTAGACAGGATTAAAAATCTTTTTCTTTACTGTCTCCATAACTGAAAAAGATTGGATGGTTAATCACATCCATGCTTCAGATGAAGTCCTTCCAGAATACCAAAAAGCGTCATGTTACCATTGCTTCTCACAAATGGTCATTAAGAGTTCATGAGAAGAAGAAATGTGTTTGTGGGTTCATGGCCTTGGCGGGCATTTGGAACAGATATAGGTGTTACCTTGTTTGTATTTGTTCTGTTTTACCAGAAGGAATTTCTAATATGGATTTTCTTCAAAAATAGAACTCCATGTCTATATTTGGTAAAAGCAAGTTTGGATTTAGATCAGATAGGGATTTAGATGCGCATTAGTTGGATATTAACGAATAGGACCAAAACTTGGAGAGAAAAAATGAGCTGACCTTTAATTTTAATTTTTTTTCTACTGTTAAAGTGTTAGAAATATATAAGACCGTGCCAGCTTGCCTTGTTTTAATCAAGACACTATAGCATGTAATATTGAATATACTTAAAATATAAATACATTTGGATATAGTCGGTATATTTATATACTTTGGATAGTTTACTGTAACATATTCACATGGACAAATTTTTTATTTTTTTTACAAACAAATGCTGTAACCCAATCTTGAACTTTAGGCACGCCATAAGACAACCTCACCTTTTTATCAATATCACTGAGCCGGGGGGCCTCAATGGTTTGTACTCATATTTGGATGGATGTTTGATATCCATAAATGCAGACCAGATTACTTTTTATCTGGTTGCACCTCTACAGGGAAGTGTGTTGGATATCCTAAACTTCTTTCCAGCTGTTTTCCCCTATTACAGCTTAAACCAAGGTTAAAGCTTTCCCTCTTGAATGCATCTTGCAATCTCCTGTGTAGGATTTGAAACTCATAATATCAAGGTGTTATCTAGTACAATGTCATGTCCTTGGTTCCTTATTATAAAAGAACCACATAGAGATGGTTCTTCGAGTGCAATCAGAAGAAATGTAAATAGTCGTAGAACTTACTCTTCCATGGACCTATTTCATTCCATGATACACTATTGTCTGGCATTACATGACAAGGAAGTTGTCTTTCATTTCACAAGCACCAACAGGATTGGAATATACTTGTTCCCCAAACACATAGGATGACACACTGACATGTGGAGTCTATCTAGCTGGAGAAGCAGGTGAAATGTGGGGGGACTGTGTCAGCCCTTGTGTGGGAACAAGAAGCCTCCCAAATAAATAGGCTATGCTTTTTCAGAAAAGAGGATTCATTTCAGGGGACAACTTGTTCCCCAGCAAGTCAGTTTTCGCATTGTCACTGCCTCTTATAGTCCATTAATTGCAGTCACATATTTCTTGCTAATCCAATATTGCAATATGGACAGTTGAAATAAATTGCAGTTATACTGAAGTACACCAAATCAATACTGATTACTACAAATACTTTTCTGTCTGATTAGCCTAAAATTCTTTATGCCTTTTGTACAGTCAATTCTTCTATAGTTTTATTGAATCTAAAATTTAAGGTATCTAATGACTTCATACAAAATGTTACCATATATATATGTATGTGTGTATGTATGTATGTGCACTTGTTATTTTAACCATAAGCATGATGCATCAACATATGCTAATTCAGCCATTTGCTTACTACTCAGACAATCTAGGAAAAGGATAAACCAGCTTTGAAAAGTGTTGTGTTATTTTATTATTTTCCTAACCTCAAATCTCATAGTTGTGCTGATCCATTCCTTGTGGTTTTCTAACTCTAATCCCAGTTGCCTCCTGTCATTCTGATGGTTATTGTTGGTGTTTTTCTCATCTCTGACCATCCATATTTGCTAATCTTAGAATCTTTCACCTTCCAGTTCAAGTCCAAGGGTGGTTCTCAAGTCAAGGAATATTGTACTAGCTTAACTAAAGAAGATTGCCGGCGCCAAACTGGTTCATACGTTGCCTGTGAGAAGGTAACCTAATTATTGGTGTCGCTGGTTGCATTTCAATAGAGCAAGACAACCACCTCTTCTTATTTTCTGTATATTGCATGCACCATAACCATTGTCTTTTAGATTCTTGGATGTGGTTCATTGTCATCTTCAGATATATTTGCAGTGCAACTTCTTTTTATAATTAATAATGTTACATGTGATGTTAGTTCAGGTTTTCATGTAGTTGCACGGAATTAATATACAGCAGCACACAACTTTAGAAGTCAGAAATAATCTTTCATCCAGCTAGGTATTTGTAGTTGACAAGCAACAGATTAGCGACTTTCTAGTGGTGCTTTATCAATGTCGCTGTCTTTTGGTGTGAACACATCTAATCTTCAAAAAATCTGACTTGAGAGTTGCTTTAGCTAAATTTAAGTCTGATATTAACAGTACCAATATGCATTGGTATATAATGAGTACCCTAAATAAAAAGAGATGAAAATTACTAATTAGGAAATAATAAGATCAGTTTGGCATCAAGTCTAATACTCACTATTGCAGAGGAGCAAAGCTTAATGTATCACAAATAACATTGAAGTTTGGAACTGTGCCTCTTTGATCTGAAAAAAAAAAAAAGTAGCAGTCTGATTTTTAATATGTTGGTGCTTTGTCAATGTCACAGTGTGAGCCTGTGGGTATAGCCTCAATCAACTTTGGGGAATCTGAGTTGAGTTTGCTAAAGATTTTAAAAGTTTAATATTAACAACACCATATACATCAATACATATATAATAAATAAAAGAAAACGATCAGGATGTGACTGCATCATCATTATCATAATGGCAGCAAGTCAAATACTTGCTATGGCGAGTAACCTTTATTGTAGCCACATCTAACTGTTCTTACATGTAAACCAATTTAGAATGTTTCATGATGAACATGAAAGAATATAAATGACATACATGCCCACCATACTTGTGAGGATGCTAGATTACTAGTATAGATTGAGAGTGATGACTTGTATCTCAAGTTTTTGACTTATTTATAACATCCCTTTGACGGATGAAACAAAGAACAGATCAAATGGGTGGTGGTTGGGAAAATGAGTTGATTTAGATAAACATATACACAAGGTTCTAAATATCGGATATCGGAATCGTATCGGATGGGGGTTTTTCATATCGGATATCAGATATCGGGAGAGATATCGGGATACGCGCGCATATCGTGCGTTCATATTGGACACTATATATAATGAAATATTGATAATTAAGAGTTGGTTTAGAGTCATATATATCATCTACCTAATAAAATGATGTAATATGCTTGCAGAGATAGTAAAAAATAATGTACATTTGCACGCAGTCGTGCAATAAATAAGTTATTTCATATCGGGTGATATATCGGACGATTTATCGACCAATATCGGGCAATTTATCGGCCGATATTTCAAATATTGGCCGTTTTTTGCTGCAAATGATATGACGAACGATTTCTTCATATCGTATCAGTATCAGGCAAAAAAGGAGATATCAGACGATATCTCAGCCGTATCGGCCGATATTTAAAACATGGCATATACACCTGCCAAGCATACACTGATGTGACTGCATCATCATTATCATAATGGCAGCAAGTCAAATACTTGCTATTGCAAGTAACCTTTATTGTAGCCACATCCAACTGTTCTTACATGTAAACCAATTTAGAATGTTCCATGATGAACACGAAAGAATATAAATGACATATATGCCCACCATACTTGTGGGGATTCTAGATTACTAGTATAGATTGAGAGAGATACTTAATATCTCAAGTTTTTGATTTATTTATAACATCTCTTTGACAGATGAAACAGAGAACAGATCAAATGGCTGGTTGGGAAATGAGTTGATTTAGATAAACATATACACCTGCCATGGATGCCCTTAATAATGGATCTAGTATTAAAAAAAGTACTACTGTGCATGTTATGTTATTTACTCCCTACAATTGTTGCGCATAGTTAGAATATTCACAAGTCATATGGTTGAGATGTTCTTTGCTTCTAAACGTGAACAAAGTAGTCATTTACTTATAAATAAGGTCAAAAGCCATTTTAATATATGTTATTTACTCCTTACAATGGTTGTGCATATTTAGAATATTCACTAGTCATATGGTCTTTGATTCTAAAAGTGACCAAAGTAGTCATTTACTTATTAATAAGTCTGAAAGTCATTTTAATCAATGTATTAAAAAATCCATTATGTAACTCGTTGTAACTAGGGGTGCCGCCGGATACGGATTATCCGCGGATATCCGCATCCGAATCCGCCTCCAATCCGGATACGGATATCATTTTTTCACATTTGTCAATTTCGTATTCGTATCCGTATCCGTATCCGAAAGGTAGGTGCAGATACGGATATGGTAAAAGTAATATCTTATTCATATCCGATCCGATATCCGAATGTTGCGTGCTTCATAATGATATCGGTATGGAGAAGACTATTCTTCAATGGAATAAGGTATTAAATTTTGATATTTTGAGTTGGTGAAAAAGTAATAGTGAAAAGTATTTGATTCTTGCAAGAGCACCACATGATATTTTGAGTATTTCGACATCAATCATGTCATCCATATCGGCATTTAGCACCGGAGAACGTGTAATCTATTGTTATAGCAGTCAAATGACAATGAATACGATGAATGTATTAATATATACACAATAATATCATAGTATGTATCACATTTAATATTGTAGCAAATGAGATAAAAAGTAATATAAGTATTTCTATTTAATTATCTTTAACCATATCCATTTTTAACATATCCGATTAGTATTCGCATCCGATCCGCTAATATCCGATTTATATATGATATCCGATTTTGGCGGATACGGATATCATTTTTTCACATCCGCCAATATCCGTATCCGTATCCGTATCCGAAGGTGGGTGCGGATATGGATATGGTAGAGGTAATATCCGATCCGATGGCACCCCTAGTTGTAACCCGTTACAAAACGTAACAACACCCGGCCGTTATACAACACTCGCAAAAAATAGTGTCCCCCAGTAACGAGCATTTTTTGGAGCGTTACGAACGTTACATTATGAAAATAACGCAACGTTCGTTACTCATGTTATTTACACGGGTTGCTGAATATAAACAACGAAACAATCTCTCTAGACCAAATCGTCATGAAAGCCTAAATTGGTGATGGCAAGCGAAGCATCGAAGCAACCAATTCCTCCTCTCTTTGCAGTCGATGGTGACAATGACTCTCTTGTGCGGTTCCTTCTCTCTCTGCAGTCTCTCTTCAATTGCATCTCTCTCTCATTGACGAGCCTCTCGTTGACAAGCCTCATTGACGAGCATTGAAGCACCCCATTTTCTCTCTTTGATCTTGCTTCAATTGACGAGGAAGTTGCCGTCGTAATGCTCCAAAAATTGAAGAACCACACGACTCTTCAATTGACGAGGAACTCGCCGACGATCTCTCTTCAATTGACGAGGAACCACATGACATCAGAGCACCTCAGTTCTTCGATGCTCATTAAAAATTATTGTGAGACTTGCTAAATGTATTATATATTATTTTGATATTTTTTAGATTTTAAAAATTAATTTTCTATTTATAAAAATTCTTAAATATAATATATATATATATTTATTTTATTAAATAAATATTAAATCGCGTAACCTATGTTATACATTATGTTATAACCTATGTTAATATAATAAAGTGCTATGAGTAATTTCCTAAGGAATTAATCCACACACTAGATTGTAAAACAGGTTAGATCAAACCTCAGAAAAGGCAATGCAAACACACAAATTACGTGAAAACCCGAATGGGAGAAAACCACGGAGAGTAAGAGAGAGAATCCACTATCACGATGGCGATTACAATAATGTTATCTAGTCCGCTAGGGTTTTTGAGATCCAACCTCTTTTACGTTGGAAAGGGTCTCCCATTTATACAGGTTTGTTGGTTCGATAAGGTAATTTAAACACTTAACTGCTTATCAAGAGGCGGTTACAGCTAAACAACTGAATTCAAACTGGTTGGATGAGAATTCATCTTGTAGATGTGGCTGATCCGTCCTCGAACTGTAGCTGCCAAATTCAAATGGAGATTTGACTTAGAGATAAGAATTCGCACAACTGATTCTATATCCTCATCCTACCCCTACGAGCCGCTCGGGGTTTGACTCAATCGAGGACTCCCACTTGGAGGTTTGAAAGCGGCCACGTGTCGCTCGCCTGTTTGGTGCGGAAGGACACGTGGCGTGATCTCGAGGTCAGAAGTTGACCACTACACAAAGGAAAATATTATTGTTACGTTATCATTATTTTAAACATTGATTTTAATGTGGTTGGATTCATGAAACTTCAGATTATTATTCATAGACCAGCTATGTCAACATGGTGCATAAATGTGACATTGTTTACAACATTAACAACATCTGGGTTAGACAATTGTACATAATTGTGTCATGCTTAAGATGTTGATACCTGCCTAGGGTTGCTAATTGAGTTGAAAGGATCGAGCTTTAGGTTGTTCTTGTTTCTTCAATTACTTAATCGAGCTTAATGTTTTGTTTAAGCTTGGTTTGTTTAGGTTGTCAAATGTGCCCAAGCAAGCTCTCAACAAGCTCAAGCCGAGCTTTGAACTTATTGAGACAATTTACAATTCTAAACTGATACTTTAAAAATTGGGCAATGAAAATTTACAGATGAGTAATATCATGAATAGTAAGCCTTAGTATATATGCCAAAATTATATATTCAATTTTTTTTTCTTACAACCTAACATTAATAATGACTTTAACCTCAAGAGTAGGAGTTTTTTTTTTATTTTATTCATGAGTGTACATGTTACTAAAATTTTCTATTTAATAATAAATAATTCATAGAAGTCTATTTTATTTTTTCTTTAATTACAAGAACTAACTACTGATGGTACAAATAAAAGAAAAGACATGAAAATTTGAGGTGAGAAATAATAATAATACTAGTAACAACAACAACAACATCATCAATAATAAAGTTAGTTTTATTTGTTAGGTTTAGGCCCTTATTTCGATTGGTTTTGAATAAAGAAAAACCCCTGAAGGTTGAAGCAACAATTGAGGGATGATACTAGGAAAATTTTTCTTTTAGATAAAATAACATTATCGTATTAGAGTATTGATCAAATTGAACTGATAGACTATGGCCATTTAGAGACTTAACTAAATTGATTTGAATGTACAGTCCAAGCTTAATCCCAATTTAATTGAGCTTTTGACAAGCTGAACTTGAATCTGAGCCAACTTGAGTTGAGCCTATAAGACCTAAGGTTCTAAATATAGGATATCAGGTTCATATCAGTTAGGGTTTTTTCATATCAGATACGAGATATCAGGTGATATATCGGGGATATGGGATCATTTCAGATGTTCATATTGGATATTCTTTATTCTATAAATATTAATAACTTAAAGGTAGTTATAAAGTTCTCTATGCTATTTATTGAATAAATATGTGACGACATGCATGCAAATCATTTAAGTTTAAGTGATATATGCACAATGTAATAAAATATATACCTAGAATTGGATGTATGAAAGAAAGAATAAAAGATGAAATCCTTACTTTAAGTTAAATTTTTTGAGTAAGAACCTTATCTGCAAAAAGCAATAGATATGCATAATAATTAAAAAAACACATATAACTTAATATATAAACAAAACAAAATATAATCCAATTCTCAACCTACCCTTGGCAACATAGATAAAGTGATAAACAAAACATGAATTAAAAAAAATTAAAGAATATCATAAACTATATATGTTTAATAAACATTCTAAAGTCTCAAGTTTCTAATAATAGCATAATATGACACAACAAAACGCATATTATTTGATTGCCTCTTTTGGCGAAATAAGAGATTGGGTTTAGGCTCAAAAGTTGGGCCCAAACCCAATTTGTTAAGAAAGCAAACCCAAGAAAATAAAAAGTGCAATATCGGCCGATATATCGGCGAATATCAGCTAATATCGGCCAATATCGGCTCAAAAGGATAAGATTGGATTTTTTATCATATCATATCGGTATGGGCCTAAAATCGATATACCGACCGATATATTGGTCGTATCGGCTGACATTTACAACCTTGATAAGAGCATCTAACTTGTCGAGCCGAGCCACTCAAGCTTGTTTATTTTTTTTTTTGCGAGTTTAGATCTTTGTTCAAACTTGGTTGATTAAGATACTGAAAGCTTTTACTGAGCCGAGCCTCGAGCTTCCGAGCTGATTAGCAGCCTTACACCTGACTTGAGAGAGCAAGCAAATTAGGACCTTTTCCTTTATTTCTCAAATAAAATTTAAAATTTGTTGAACATGCATGTGTGCTCATGGTAGTTCTTCGCCTATTTTGTTCCACCCTGATTTTTTTCATAGTTATTTAAGGTGACATTTACCTTGAAGACCACTTTGTTGTATGGTCCAAACTCCAAACCTTCATATGCTCATGTAGAAGGTTGTTGAGTGATATTTTGTTTTTGGTTTGTCACCACTTTTTTCTTATTCTTTTAAGTTTTAAGACTATTTTATTGTAATAAAGGAATCAGATACAGTCCTTCAATTAAGTGTAGAGATTGTTTAACCTGCATCATTATAGCTACTGGGTGTTCACTTGAATAGGATATTTTGGAGCACATATATCTCCGTAATGAGAACTTTACCCAATGTAGGCCTGAAACCTTCCTTCGCAGTTTCTTATTGTAACACACTGATTAGAAATTTGATTTTGTGAGTGCTCTTAAGTGATGTATGAAAGTGAATTATCTGTTCTTTTTCCTGGGAAACTATGCTCATCTTGTAACTGCTCTCTCTCTTGAATCTCCTCAAATACAAAATCTAAGTTCCCCTTGTTACTAGAATTAGGCTATTGGATTTTAGTCTTTAGTCTTAGTACTAGATTACATTATGGGTAGAGAGGAGTTTGACAAAGGATTGGCCAATCTGCAGATGCAGCTTATCAAAGCTATAATAATCACTTCAATGGCGATTGTCAAACTATTATGTAATGAAATTCTAATGGTGAAAATGGGAAGCTGCAACTATAAATGATGACTTAAAAGACAATGTAATCTGCTACAGGTCAATTAGATTGGAAGGCTGTATATAATGAATATACCATATATATGCGCAAAATCTTTTGCAACATCTTCCACACCAGCATTTTTGGTTTGGTATCTTGGAAGTCTTAAAACCTGTATATAGCAAACTAGTTGACATAGTAGAAGGAAAATCTTACAGGTTCGAGAGAAATTTTGGCGCGCGCGTGTGTGTGTGTGGCAGGACTTGGGATTAGGTAACTCTAATTGATTGTATGAGAATTTTTTTTTCTTTTTTCTTTTTGGCTGGAGTATTTTCTAGGACCCCAACTGCCCCTTAATTATTTTATTAATTTCAAAGATTTAAGATACATAACATGAGGGAATATGGACCGGACGTCATGACTCACCCACACAGAGAGTAGTAGTTCTCCTTTGATACAACCAATGAAAATAAAGGCATACAAGACCAAAAGGAATTACTTTAGTCTAATTCTCGGGAAAGGTGATCGGTCTAGTAATGATAATCTTTGAAGTCTTTTAGGAATGACAAATGAGGGATAAGTTATGGAGCATCTTCTAAGAATTGAACCTTTGGCCAGGGAATCAACATCAACATTTTATGTTTTGTAGATGTGCACAATTGGGCATGGCAAGCTCTAATTGGCGATGTGATCTTTTGGAGTAACTAAGTAAGCAATTGTTTCCAAGGCGCTCACCACTCATAATATCAGCCAACTTTGAATCAGATTCAACCCTAATATTCTTTAATCCAAGGAGAAAACACTTAATTAAATCATTAGAATAGCTCAACCTTTTGTTTCTATAATAATATCAAAGAGAGTAATCTATGTTTTCATTGAAACATGTTAATATAACATGGTGACAATAAAAGCCTTATCTTGTATCGGAAAAATTTATGCCAGCCTTAGATTCACAGTCCTATGTGTTTAAGGAGGTGGATGTAGACGGCAGAAGTAATGAAGGATTCAAAATGAATATCAAGAATCAGTGACAATAAAAAATGATGAGGACATCACAGTGTGATGTATGTCATTAGTTCTAGTTTATTTTATTTGCTTTATTTCATTTTGAATTTAGTCTATTTTAACTTTAGTTTTTTTTGATACCACATTAGTTATCAGGGAGACTTGTCTGTTACCGAGTATGAGTTTAAATTTGAGGAGCTTGTATTTGATTGTGGCTCTTAGATAGATCGTCTTCTTAGTATATATATGTTTTATAACAGATTGATTTCTGATTTCAAAAAAGAGCTAATCTTACATGTCATGAAGTTTGTCAAAAACACATTTCTTTTGACTTTAGAGATAGAATTGTCCACTTTTAAAACCAGAGCGGTGTTCTACATTTGAGGGACATGAACACTATGCTTACGAGTGCCCCTCAATCAAATGTTTTTAGTGTGAAGAATTTGAACATTATGATTACTGTGTCCATCGAAGAGTCGACATACTGATAATGTGCAATTTGATGACATTGATAATTCGAGGATTGTCGAGTATGTCCATATTCCTTCTGAGATTACTAGTGATGTTGATTTAATAAAAGTATAGTACACTCACACTCGTTGAAATTCATGTTCATGAAGAGGGTATTAATGACGTTCAGAATGCATTAATTGTCTAGTACACCCATACCAGATGATATCGATATTTCAGAGAATGATACTAGTGATCTTGAGCATGTATTAGCGGAGTCTAGTATGCCATACAGATTGCTAGATATTCATTTGCTATGCTTATAATAGATGTTGGGATTGAGCATGAAATAGTTGATACTAGCATCGTTGCATCAAGTAAGCCATTTGAGTTTTCTCGTGCAGATTGTGGTTATGTGGTTGCTCTTAACTTTTTCTCTTCTAGTGAGTTAGTGAAATTCTTTACTATGCTTCATCAGGTTACTCCTAGTATTTTTTTATTGAATGTTTGGAGTTATTTTCTGATTTTCGTCATATTTCTGTTGGTCCTAGTGATGTTATACTGTTAGCGGTATCTGATGTACGTCCTCCTAGGAAACTCATACATTTTTTTGTTTTATCTTTAAGAGTTTTACCTAGTGAGTTTGTTACATTGCATTTGTCTAAAATGCATGATGCGACCCATAAACAAAAAATAATTTGCAATGATGACTACAAATTTGCTGCCTATCTGCATAGTATTTTGTAGGAATTTACAATTAAAAATGTGGTGATTGTTTCGATTCATTCTGAGAGGTTCCCTCTCGGAACTGGGAGTCAGTTGGACGCTCAATGTTTATGTACATGTCCTATTAGAGTCCTGAGGAGGTTTATTTTCATTACTAATGAGTTGAAATTCTCATGGGACCCTGGTATCAGTTCAATTTTCAGTAAAGTGGAGCCGACTCTTTCTGCTGCATGTGCCTTTTAGATCTACCATCGACTGTAGCTAATCCGTCGCGGAGACCAGATCCATCTCCTCCATCTTAGTTCGGACTTGATGCACGATCGACGGTTCTCCGACCACCGCCATGGCCCTATTGAGATGCTTCATGTAGGGAGCCCAAACTCGACAGGGTCGAGTTTTTCCCACCTCGGGAGAAATGATGAGGACATCTCACCGTGCTGCATTTCATTAGTTCTAGTTTATTTTAGTTGTTTTTATTTCATTTTGAATTTAGTTTATTTTGACTTTAGTTGTTTTCTTTTTTTGGTACCATATTGGTTATATTCTGAAATTAGACTTTTGTAAAGCCAATAAATATGCCACATGACTCCTCTTATTGGCAGTCAATGAATGAAGATTTGATTCAAAAATTTTGTTTTAATTTTGGTTTGATCTAATTGACTGAATCAACATGTGGTGAAGCTTAGAATCGAATTGCTATCCATGTTCGTATCCTCAACAAATTTTTAGCATTGGATCCCACATCAAAAATTTAGAAAGATATGTTTTATGTAATATGAGATGTAATATTGTTACAAATAGGGGCTTACCATTATGACTACTCAAGCTAGCTTCTTCATATATTGTGACGTAAATTATTGTCCTTTTATGCTATGAAGCATGGATACAGATAAGTGATACGAGTAGGATACGATACGAACACGGGAATACGACTAACTTTGAGAAACTAGGATACATGTACGACATGGATACAACAAATATTATATGTATATATTTGTGCTTTTGTGTGTACCCGATATTCATTGATACATGTATAATATACAATGCGAAAATAGATATGGGATAAAATTATGATATCATATATGTATAAATATAGAATAATAATTAAATTATACTTGTGATGTGCCTTAATATTTATTATTTGTTGTATGAATTTTAAAACGGTTGCAAGAACGCCTAGCTTAAATGTTATGAAACATTTTCGAGTCATATAAATCAATAAGTATGCAACCTAGAAAAGTTATGTAAATGCGATCTATCTACAAGTTATACAATCATAAACTCTTTATGTAATAATTAATATTAGAATTTTCAAAATTACACTTCTTATGCTTAACTTTGTAGTCTAGGATACATCTCCAACATGTCTAGGATACGTTGCAAATTTCTGGATACGTTAGAGGAGTATTTGATACGTATCGGTTAAGTATTGGTCGAGTATCGGAGTATACAAGTATCGAAAAAGTATCCGACAATGTACGTCTCTTTCGACGGAGTATCCAAATATACAATGCAAAAATAGATATGGGATAAAAATATGATATCATATATGTATAAATATACAATAATAATTAAATCATACTTGTCGATATGCCTTAATATTTATTATTTGTAGTATGAATTTTAAAACAACTGCAAGAACACGTAGCTTAAATATTATGAAACATTTTCGAATCATATAAATCAATAAGTATGAAATCTAGAAAAGTTATATAAATGCGATCTATCTACAAGTAATACAATCATAAACTCGTTATTTAATATTAGAAATTTCAAAATTAGACTTCTTATGCTTAACTTTGTAGTATGGGTTACGCCTCCGATACTTCTAGGATACGTTGCAAATTTTCCGATACGTTAGAGGAGTATTTGATACGTATCTGTCAAGTATTAGTCGAGTATTGGAGTATCCAAGTATCGAAAAAGTATCCGACAAGGTACGTCTTCTTCGACGGAGTATCCGTGCTACATAGTAAATATTTTAAGTTCAGATGTCTGCCATACTTTCTGACTTATTAGAGCACTACTTCTCTTCGGTGACTCCATTTTTTACTTGACTTTTTTTTTCTAGCTGGAACTTCTCTATGACTCCATCCTAAGGATTTATTAATTTTAAATGAAACATTATTACAAAAATTGAGGCAGACATGTACCTTACCTCATTACTCACACACACACATTAGGAGTACTACTACTAGATACAATCCACAAGGAAGGAGAACTACAAATACAATCTGACAACAATAATTATCAGATTCTGCCTAAAATTGCTTTTAACATCACAATTTCTTTGAAATATTTTCTTGCAGGTTCACTTCCGCCGCATAATTGCTCCACACACTGACACAAATCTAGGCGACTGTTCTTTTCTAGATACATGCCGTCACACAAAGGTAACTTTTCTTCTTATCTATTGGTGCAAGCTCTTCCTTTCATGGTTCTCTAACATTTGATTTTTTTTGTTGACAGACTTGTAAGTATGTTCACTATGAACTTGACCAAACCCAAGACATGCCTCCAACGATAATGGGAGCCGGTAGTCTTGCACCTCCAAGGCCAATGAAGACCCAGCGAGCTGAATATTGTTCAGAAGTGGAGCTCGGGGAAACCCAGTGGATTAACTGTGACATTCGTAACTTCAGAATGGACATATTGGGTCAATTTGGAGTTATAATGGCAGACCCACCGTGGGACATTCATATGGAACTGCCATATGGTACAATGGCTGATGATGAGATGAGAAACCTTAATGTCCCTGCATTGCAGACTGATGGGTTGATTTTTCTTTGGGTCACTGGGCGTGCAATGGAACTTGGGCGTGAGTGGTCAGTTTTTATTTTTCAGCCATTGACTTTGAAAAATTCTTTTAGTAGACTTTTCTGAAAAATGGGTTAGCCAGCACTGAAAAACTTTGCTGCTTATTTAAATCTTGCATTCCAGCGTATTCATTTAATGGCCAATAAATTAGCTGTAACCCAACTGCCCTTTTGGGTATGTCTCTCTTTGGGTCTTTGGCTTTATCTGAGCGTTGAAGTCGAATGTAATTATCTATAGCAAACCTATCATCTTTCCTCCTGTTCTAGACACATTCTTTATTTGGAGAGCTTTGGAAAGTCGTTTATTGGTTCCGTGAGCGTAAAATGCATAACTAATAAATTAGGTTTATCTACCAGGCAACTGGTATTCTAAGATTTATTGCACACTTATTTTTTCTTGTCTTTCCATAGTCTTCTTGACAGTAAGTTTGGCACTTATTTGGAGGGTTTTCACTTTTCAGGTTTGATAGCTGGTTATAAGATTTTGCAACCTTAGGATGATTACCTTAACAACCTTTTTTTTAATACTAATAGAACATTGTAAGGTGAGGATTCAAACATCTCGATCTTAAAACAACCCTTTATGGGTTATCTAGAAACTCTTCATGGAATTAGAATCATTGAGAAATCCATTCTTTCTTTTGACATCTGTATGTTTCTTAAAACTACATATGAATCCTAACAGATCATTTATTAAATCTGTCATACCTAAATTGCTCTGCAATTAATGTCTCTCTCCCCTGTCAATACCCAGCACAACCATATCCAATACCATTAGTCCATGGGGCAATGGAGCTCTCAGTGGACACTTTATAACATTTGCCTCCAATCTAAGGCCAAGGCAAACATGGGTTTCTCATTTATAATTTTTAATAATTATTTTTAATTTGATAACACGTAAAGATTCAGAGAATTTATTTATATCTTGTATGAAAGTTCAGTAGTTTAATACTTTAATCATACAAAAACTTAACATGATCACTTAGTGTCACCCTCCCCTCCAAACCAAAGATATTCCATTGCTCCTTCCCTGGGGCCTCATGTCATACTGCTCCGCAACTGCTATACCTGAAATATGATGAACAGTATAATTTGCAATCAAATATATGAGCAAAATGGAATGCCTCTGTGGCCGAACAAAATAGCAATGTATATTGCCTATTACAGAAACATGGGTTGAAAAGGACTGATTATCTCCTTTGGGATACTAGTGGTCAAGTATGCAAATTTTGTATGCATATAATAAGCAATATTTCTTTAGAAGCCATTGAAACTGAAATAGCCTGTTGTGTAACAGCAGATATTGTTTCTGTAGTTTCATCTTATTTGTTGTGGACTTTTGAGTGTCATGCACTAATTGCCTACTGTTGTCTGGGATAGTCCGGCCAGATAGAAGAAATTTGATTCTTTGTTTGATTTGTTTTTTTGATTATTCTTCTGTTCCCTACACCTTTTTCCACCTTTTAGTTTGCAAATCAAACAAATATGCAATTATATGATATGGTTTCAATTTACATGGGACCCATCACAATATTCTTTTTCTGTTAAATATGGTAAATATTTTCTGCTACAGGTATGCTTTAATAGTTTCCTTAAGGAAAATTTATAATTTGGTCATAGAAATTATGCGCTCACACATTCGTCTTGGCATATGCATATCTACGTATGTATACACACCAGTCTGGAGCTTTGGGGATACAAGCGTGTTGAGGAGATAATTTGGGTTAAAACCAATCAACTTCAACGAATTATAAGGACTGGACGCACTGGCCATTGGCTCAATCACAGTAAAGAGCATTGCCTTGTTGGACTAAAGGGCCATCCTTTGGTGAACCGAAACATTGATACAGATGTTATTGTTGCAGAAGTCCGTGAAACAAGTAGAAAGCCAGATGAGGTAACTAAACAATACACCAGTGATTTCCTTCTCAAGTTAACGCCAGTTGTGTTCAACAATCAGAGTAGTTTGGCTATGCAGGACACAGTTTACCATCTACAATGAACTGATCATGCTTTGCTATAATAATTTAATTTGTATGCATGGACCAGTGATTTCTTTCTTAAGTTGACGTCAGTTATGTTCAACAATCAGACTAGTTTGGCTATGCAGGAGACAGTTTACCATCTACAATGAACTGATCATGCTTTGCTATAATAATTAAATTTGTATACATGGATGATTTACTTCTCAAGTTAATGTCAGTCATGTTCAACAATCAGAGTAGTTTGGCTATGCAGGACACATTTTACCATCTACAATGAACTGATCATGCTTTGCTATAATAATTTAATTAGTATACATGGTTATTGCTCGGAGTGCAAGTAGGTGTGTCTACCATCTACAATGAACTGATCATGCTTTGCTATAATAATTAAATTAGTATACATGGTTATTGCTATGAGGGCAAGTAGGCTTTGTTCAGATGGATCTAATCTATGTTGTTAGCATTGAGATCATATCCTTAATTGTCCCACCGGTCAGATGAGATCGCGTTGTGATTTGAATCATGAAATATACTATCCTCCTCCCTCCGCCTTACATCTACAATAAATGGTCTGTTAGGGACTGAGTACATTTCTGAGCATGTATTATACTGACCTGTTAAATACTGTATGAAAATCAAATCTACACGCATTGCATGTCGTTTAATATTTGAATCAATTTGTCATTCCTCATCAATACTTACAAAAGAAGCACAAAAAGGGTAAAAGTTTGGAAATTGGTACTCAGAAGCTTTGTAGGATTTATGGTTTACAAAAAGGTTGTGATAAACCATCTGCCAATTCAGTCTTGGATCAGTAGAAGATTGAATTACTTTTAACTGTCACATTGGATAAACAAAGTTTGCATCTTTCATTTGTTATTGTTTTTAGACCTAATTTCATATTTCTTCTTTTGCAACTCTTGGAAGCCTAAAGGAGATAGATATAGACTCAGAGGAATGTTGCGACACGTCTTCATTTGAATATCACCTTCAAACTAAAAGAGGTTTTTGATGTTGGTATCTAACAAGTAGTCTAATTGGATATTAGACCCCAAAAAACTGATATTTGAATCAGGGATGGCAATTGGTTGGATCCGGTGGGTGGTCGAATCAATTGCTGACTAGGCCCATACAAGGCTTACCTGAATTTGACCCATTTATTAGATAGGTCAAGTCTGCCTGCTGGAACTAGTCATGCCCATATTTGGGTAACCCGAACCAAACTTGCATAACTTGTTTACAAACCAGATCATGTTTGAATTGAGCGTAAGGTTTGCTAATCAGCAAGGGACTTTGTTCTTTAGAACTGAAAAAGTGCAAACACTGGGAGTCACATTTAGAGCTAACAAACATGTCCAGTGTACAAAGACCTCTGATCTTGGTGGACCTACTATGAAAGAAGTTCAGCCTTTACCTGAGACTATAGCGTGAATCCCCGAGCCGACTACAAGACCACCCAGATGGATTATTTACTCAGTGTCCATTGAAAACTGCTGTCCTTAGTCCGGTCCCCACTTTTTGACTCCTCCCTCCATGGATTTTAGATTGTTAAGATTAGTTATTATTATTGGGTTATTGGGTTGTTGAGTTGTTACCCATATACCTACCTTGTTATCTATATATACCTTGTACTTTCTGTTATGTTAATTAATCACTTTCTTTTAAGGGTTTCTATTTCTCTACATGGTATCCGGAGCTATCCCTCTTCCATCATCATCTTCTTAAAAACCCTAACCACCATCAAAACCCTAGCCCCACAAAAAATCCTAATTCTAGCCATCAACCATCTACTTCATCTCTTCTTCTTATCTTTTTTTTCTTTTCTTCTATTTTTTTAGATCTAATGTAGTCTCGAATTTAGATCTCTAAAAAAAATATTTTTACTATTCACATGAACAATACCGCGGCGGTACTGTTCATAAAAAAAGTGTCTTTCTCCTTCAAGTTTTAAAACCCTAGCCGTCATCAAATGTCGCCTCATCTACTGTCTTTCGTCATTAACTTCTGTTGCTGTTGAATCATCAGATGGTATTGTTGGCTATTTTTGTTACTCTTGCCGATCTCTATTGCTAACGATCGATTTTACATCTACCGTGGGTATCAATTACTACTGAGTTTGAGGATCTCCTAAAACCTCTCCTACTGAGTTCGAGGATCTCTCAAAACCTCTTCTTTTATTGAGTTTAGGAAACTCTAAAATCCTATTTGTATTCAAAACGGTGATGAATATTAACTTTTTGTATGAAGGTTTGATGGGTAGGGTTCAATCATCTGTGGGTGACTCGAGTGGGTCATGCATGGCTTCTACTTTGGTCAGTCTATCGTTGATTGTCTTAAAGGTATCTAACTTGGCATTCATCTCAGCGAACATTATTGCAATCTGTTGGGAATCCATTGAGATAGTGTGAAATTTGCTAGACCCTCCTAATAGATATGGGTGACCACTACGGGTGGGCATTCACTACACAAAACCTAAATGAAAAGTTACAGATCTAAATTAGATGATTTTTTTAAAAGCAAAGAAAGTGGTAAAATTCCTAGAATTGCCTAGATGATGCAAAACCTGCCCTAACTGTACTCTGATACCAAAATAATGTGAAATGTGTGTGTACGTGTTAATCAGAGATCAGTGATAAAGCAAAACTTTGCTACGTTCCATCAGCAAAACATCTTAGGTAGGAAAATAGTTAAAACAAATAATGTAGCTGATGGATTTGACAAAATGCGCAATAATAGTTGTACCGATCTAATCTAAAATAAACTAATGCAATTACTCAGCTACGATGGCAAAGATTGTACAGTCAATATATATGATCAGTGAAATAACAGTCTCACAGTATTTGTGGCAGCAAATTAAATCAATAAAATAATAGAGACGATTATCAAACCACAAATAAATAGACTGTGTTAAAGAAAAATTACCTACTGATGATTACATGAATCTCACTGACTATAGTGGGTATTGATACATAAAGCTCGTCGTCACGATCGTAACGGTACCAAGATCACCTGAATCGGACTCCGGATGTGAAACTGTGAAAGTTCTAACCGAAAACCAGAGAACGATGTTAACGGGTCTGTACTGTTAAACCCATTACTGTAGCTAATGGATTCGGGTCAAAACATTATAGTAGTTGGGTTTACCACTTAAATCCAATAACTCCTTTATTTTAGTTGGTTCGGGATGAGGGTTGGGTGAGGATTTGAACACGAACTGCTCTCACTGTTTTAAATATCTGCCGATATACCGATATATCAGTCGAGATACTGTTATTTTATCCAAAACGATATGATAAGGTAAAATTTACCAGATATCATTTTGGACCGATATGAGCCGATATATCGCCACGTGGCCAATATATCAGCTAATATCTGAGATGAAAATATCTGATATATCGGTACGTGATACATTTGATAAACTTCTACAAACGCATTTGAGGAGCTTTTACAAAAGGTAAGTATCACGTAGGAGTTTATGACCCTAACTTGTTCTAAGTAGTTTCATATGATTTATGTAGGCAATCACATGTACATTCTTCATCCGGCATGACGTCTGGAATTTAGTACCATATTGCGATATATCACCCGGTACCCTATATCTGGTATATAATTAGATGATCGATATATCACTGATATCCGATATTTAAAATACTGACTGCTTTTCACTTCTTCTTTCTCACAGTACAATCAACAAGGAGACTGCTTGACGGCAGTTGTGGGTGGACAGTGATGCTCGACGGAGCCCGCGGATGACGAGGCAAGGCGAATCAGGACCTGGGTTCGCGCAGGAGGAGGGCGAGGCAGTGGAGGCGAGGATTTGGGTCGGCAGACGAGGACAGGAGGTGCGTGACTGAGAGGACGAAGGTGTGGCCGTTGTTGTTTGCGAGATCTCTGTTTCGATCCGAAGGCGAGGTCAGATCCTTGATTCGTGGTTAATGGAGATTGCTTGATCGGGATCTGAAGCATGATGGGTTCGCTTGCGTGAAAACGAATAGATGAAGAAGGGAGCTTGGATGCCTTGATGTTGGGTGGGGAAATGAGAAATTGAGATAGCTTCGGGTTATTGGTTTTGCATGGGTGAGGGAAAGGAGATATGAAAGAAAATTAGTTTAGGTTTAAAATAGGAAGTTAATCCTCATCAGATATTGTGATAGCACACAATCTCACACAAATAATTTAATTCCAAATTCTTCATTCTCATTCTAATAATTAAAAAGTCTATAAATAGACTTTACAAAAATGAGTTCTCAAATCACAACTGATATGATACTAAATAAAAAGGAAATACAATATTCAACTCCTAATAACTCAAAATACAAAAGAGAAATACATAAAAATGCATAAAAAAATCTTTAACTGCTCGAGTCCATCTGGACTGGAATTCTTTCGTCTGCTTCAGCACTTGATGTCCACATCAAGTGATATGGTATTTATGAAAATGATATTCAGTACGTAATGTTTTTTAGTTGACAATTGTGGGGCATCCAATTAAACTGTTTAATATAAGGGTTAATTTCAACTCTGACCATTAACCTGCTTGACCCAACTTATCACGAATAAATATCTTTTGTTAAATACTTCATAGAAAAAGTCTCGTCGTAGTGGTTAGTGTTTGTAAATGGCTAATCTTTTTAAAATATTTTACTATTAAAATAAATAGGTTACTACCCTCGGCTTCAATTCTGCTGTGAGCACCAAAATGGAAAGACATTGGATTCAATGTACTCTATAAGCTCGATGTCCTGGTTATCTATGTAGAGAAATAGAAACCCTTAAAATGAATTGATTAACATAAGAGAAGGTACAAGATATATATAGAAGATAAAGTGGGTATATATGGGTAACAATCCAACAACCAAATACTAATAACTAATTTTAACACTCCCTCAAGTTGGAGCATAGAGATCTAACATGCCCAGCTTGTCACAGAGACTACTAAAATACCGTTTAAACAATTTTTTTCTAAACAAAAAAATTAAGAAACAAATATGAAATTGATAATCTTATGTCACACTATTGAATCTTCGATGTCGACGCTGAAATTGCCAATTAAGAAACAAGCTACATAACAACACCGATAACACATGCATCCCGATGCTCAATATCTGAAATGCATCAAGATCGATGCCCCCAATTTTGACGGACATCACGACCCACAACTTTTTATAGACTGGACACTCCACTAGGTAGGTACTTCACATGGTACGAACTCACTGAGTCTAAAAAAGTTAAGTATGCTGCACTAAAATTGTCTGGCCAAGATAGTCAGTATTGGACCAACCTAGAAAACAAGCGTGTAGCCTGAGGTCGACCACAAATTGACACATGAGATAGGATGAAAGAAGAGACAGAAACAAAGTATGTGCCGCCATCGTTTGGTGCTCGTCTCATGGACAATTGGCACTAACACACAAGGCAACAGATCTGCCAAGGAATATGTCGAGAAATTCGATGAATTCCTCGTCAGATGCGGTACCCTCCATAAGGAAGGTAAAACTCAAATTCTTTTTAGATTAAAGCTGGTCTTAGGGATGATCTACGAACTTAACTGTTAGCTAGAGAATCAACGAGTTAGAGGCAGCGTATGCGTTGGTCCAAGATTTAGATTCCGCTAGGACCACTTACACTTCTAAGAGTCATGATTATAGGACCTCAGTGTCTAGACCTTCCTCATATTCTCAACCCAATAGGTCTAGTACCCAAATCTCCTCACTTAGGGATGACATCAAGGGCAAGGATCTTGAACGGGACAACAGAAACAAAGCCATGAATCCTCAAAAGTTAGTTCCACAATCAAGTGCTACAAATGTCAAGGTTGTGAACACTTAGCCGCCAGTTGTCCTAGTCTCGTCAGAATCACCATTATAAATGGAACACCCACCGAAGCTACTGAGTCAGACTCTGATATGTACATCTTTAAGGGAGAAGAATCTGAAACTGATGAAGATCCCACAAGTGATGATGTTGATCTCAATTGAATTAATCAAATACTATCAACTCACTTGTCTGTTGTTAGATGTGTCCCTTCCCAACAAGCTGAAAAAGACGATTGGAGAAAAAGTGCTACCTTCCACACGTTCACCAAAATTGAAAATAAGAGTTGTAAGGTGATTGTGGACAGTGGAAGCTGTATCAATGCAATATCGTCTAAGTCACTTGAAAAGCTTGGATTAGAGGTTGTACCCCACCCTACCCATTCAAGGTGTCACGGATTGACTCCCGACACAAGATCTAACAACGATGTCTTGTCCCAGTCAATTTCAATCCTACCAAGACAATATATGGTGTGATGTGATCACCATGAATGTGGGTCAACTCATATTAGGCGGACCATGGTTGTTCGACAAAAATATCATCATTTACGGTCGATCCAATATGTGTCAATTTGAGCATGAGGGTAAGCAGATTAAGTTGCTACTCTTAAGACTCAAGACTGGATAACCCAAGCAGACATCCACTTTAGCTTTGTTGCCAACTCCACATTCTCCACCTCGTATTATTACTGTTTTCTCTCCATCTTTCACTAGTCATACATATCATGTCCACAAACCGCTTACTGTCGACACTATCTCACTATAGAGCATTTGAGTCTGCACCTGCATTTGCATCACATAAACACGTGCACAAACTCCACAAAGATATCAATGATAGAAATAAATGGAGCAATGTGAAGCCTACTCTACAAACTGATAGTAGAAAAAAATTTAAAATTTGTAATGTAGGCGACTATGTGATGGTTCGGATTTATCCGAAACAGTTTACTTTGAGAACTGTTAAGATGTTGCATGTTCGTAGTGCTGGACCTTTGAAGATCTTGAATAAGTTGAATTGCAATACTTATGTTATAGATTTTCTAGAGATTATGACATTAGTTGTACTTTCAATGTTAATGATCTAGAGGATTATAGGGTTTTGATTGTAGCCCATTGATTGTTGAGCCCTCCCCTAAGCCATTCTCTTAGAGACCCCCAATTATTCCACTCTCAAATAATCATCCTATTACAACAGAAAAAGTTGATAAAGTTTTAGAGGATGAGACTATCACCAGCAAAACTAGTGAAACTCACTTGTACTTGGATCGTTGTAAAGGAAAAGCACCGACTGTTGACTTAAGCTAGATTGAGATGATTTGTAGCGGACTGATCCAGTATAGTAGGGGAGCACTATTCCACCTGACTCGACAGGGTCGAGTCTTCTCCCACCCGGGGAGAATGATGCGAACATCAAGTACTGAAGCGGGCGAAAGAATTCCAGTCCATATGGACTCGAGCAGTTGAAGATTTTGTTATGCATTTTTATGTATTTTTTCTTTTTGTATTTTGAGTTATTAGGAGTTGAATATTGTATTTCCTCTTTATTTAGTATCACATGGGTTGTGATTTGAGAACTCAGCTTTATAAAGTCTATTTATACTCTTTAATTATTAGAATGAGAATGAAGAATTAGAAATTAATTTATTTGTGTGAGATTTGTGCTATCTTAATATCTGATTTGGATTAACTTCCTATTTTAAATCTAAACCAGTTTGCTTCTCTATCTTCTTTCTCTCACTGTGCAAAACCAACAACCCGAAGCACTGTTAATTTCTCATCTCCCCACCCAACAATTCTCCTTCATCTATTCGTCTTCACACAAGCGAACCCATCAAGCTTCAGATCCCGATCAAGTCGTCTCCATCAACCACGAACCCAGGATTGACCTTGCCATCGGATCGAAAAAGGGATCTCGCCAGCAACGACGACCACGCCTTCGTCCTCTTGGTCACGCACCTTCTGTCCTCGTCCGCCGATCCAAATCCTCGCCTCCATCACCTCGCCCTCCTCCTGCGCAAATCCAAGTCCTGATCTGCCTTGCCCCGTCATTCGCGGGCTTCGTCGAGCATCATTGTCCACCCACAACCGCCATCGAGCAGTCTCCTCCTTGAATGCACTCTAGGAAAGAAGAAGAAACGAAGAGCAATTCAGGTTCATATCCTCACCCAACCCTCATCCACAACCAACTAAAATAAAGGAGTTATTGGATTTAAGTGATAAACCCAACTACTGCAGTGTTTCGACCCAGATCCATTAGCTATAGTAACGGGTTTAACAAAACAGACCCGTTAACATATTTCTCTGATTTTCGGGCTGGAACTTTCACATCCAGAGTCCGATTCAGGTGATCTTGGTACTGTTACGATCGTGACGACGAGCTCTACGCATCAGTACCCACTACAGGTCAGTGAGGCCTCTGTAATCATCAGTAGGTAATTTTTCTTTAACACAATTTATTTATTTGTGGGTTGATAACCGCCTCTATTATTTTATCGATTTAATTTGCTGTCACAAATACTGTGAGACTTTGTTATCCTGTGTTCAAAGATCATATATATTGATTGTAACAATCTTTGCCATTGTGGCTGAGTAATTGCATTAGTTTATTTTGGATTAAGATCGGTACAACTATTATTGCGTATTTTGTCAAATCCATCAGCTACATTATTTGTTTTAACTATTTTCTTACCCAAGATCGTTTTACTGGTGGAACGTAGTGAAATTTTGCTTTATCCACTGATCTCTGATTAACACGTATGCACACATTTCACATCATCACTTATGTATCATGTCATAAATGTTAACTCATGTGCAATAATTATGCAATTAAATTAATCATATAGCTATATATATCACAAAAATATGGACAAATTTAAACATGAAACAAGGAATAAACAAATGAGAAATGCTAATAATTTCAAGACAAAATCGTATCTAATGTATATTTATAAGTATGTACATAAATTGTACTTCCAAGTTCTAAGTCTAATGACCATAAGGTCATAATTAAGATAGCACCACAAGCTATATTCTTAATTAGAGACTTATACTATAAAAGTTATTTTTTTTGCTTTATTGATGCAGAAATAACAGAGAGCAACTACAAAAACAAATGTTTAGTAGTTATTTAAAAGCAAGAAAGAAAAGTGGAGCGGCCAATTGAGCCGGCGCCTTAAGCGGCTACCTAGCTGGCATTACGCTCAGGGACTAGGGTTTTCACTCTTCAAGTCCCTTCTTTTTTGTGTTCTAAATAGCATAATATAGTACTTAATGAATAAGGATAGTAGCACCAAATTAGTCTAAAGTTCTTTTATAACAACATAAAAGCCAATCAACCACTTAATAACAAGAAGCAAGTTTCTAGAAAAAGAACAAAATGCAAACAACTTGCTCACCATTAATCCATAATAAAAGACAGAAAGTAAAGAGGAATCTAAGAAATAAAACTAAGAAATAAAATTGAAGTAATATGAAATCAATATAAAAGAAAACAAGTTTAAGAAAGAAAAGGGAGAAAGAATGAAGCATGAAAGCAAGAAAACTGAGAAAAAAAAATGAAAGAAGGAACAACAAAAAACATCATTCTCTATATTTTATTGGTTTAAAAAAATTAAGGAAAAAGAAGGAATAACGTGTAAAGAAGCAAGAAAGAAAATAGAGTTTGAAACAAGAAAATAGAAAAAATATGAAAAAGGAAAAAGAAAGGAGAAAATTAAAAAAGAATCTTATTGTTTTTGTTCGGATGTGGCATGCCTATATGATCAAGGATGTGGTGAATCACCAAAAGTGGCGAACCAACGCCAATGGAGGTTATCTCTCTTTTTTTGTGTTAAATAGAAAGGGATAATTATTGGCTTAAGGAACAATTAAGGTGCTAGGTTTGATAACTTAACCTATGTTACACAATTATAGTAGAAATCTGCATAAGGCCATTTAGTGGCATACATTTAAGATAGCAACGATGTTATAATGTATTTGATAGTTTCACCCATATTTTACCGACTTCATATAAATTTTTTATGGTTTAGAATTGATAGAATAATAGGGTGAGGATATTCGGCTGCTTAAGTTGCATTGCGACTAACACCCTCTGGCTGCCTACATGAACTGCTTAATTGCTCCCAGGCACAACTTTTTAAAACACTAATGCTAATAATAAATCCAACTAATCCTAGTCATCAATCTGGATTTGAGGTGATCAAAGATGAAGACGACGAGAAAGGAGAAGAGGAGGTCAGATCGAACGAAAAAATCATAATCTATAGATACTCGCAGTTTTTATCCAATAAGCTTAGAAAATAATGGACTAGAAGCCCGAATCAACCCCAAAACCTAATTAAAATTCGAAGTTACTATACAAAATGATATGAATTTTGTATTGTATCATACAATACAAATCATGTGTCATACATTACTTCAGTCTCAACCCTTGTATAAACCATCTTATTTGTATTTTATTTTGGCCTTATCGTATCCTACCGTACGATACATATCACATATTTTTACGATATTGACTACATGGCAGGGGCTATGATTGTCGAAAAATAAAGAGAGGTTAAGGTTAGAAGAATGTTATCTGAATATTGGTCGAGTTTCTGCCTTTCGCAATATATCCGCGATAGTAAGGGCTATGCGAGTCAAATCCACAGGGAGAAATGCGATAGAAGCTTTTCGGTGAAGATATAATTTGGCTTGGAGATTAGTGTTTTGAAAAGAATTAAAGAAACATGGCTTACTAATCATCTACCATCGCTAACTACTAACCTATGCCAGAATATTCTTCACTTTGAGACATAAAAGTTATACCTAAGAGTTGCTTCTTATTCAAGCAAGATACATAAGATAATAATTAAAACTATAATTGAAATAATCACTAACCAAGACCTAACATTACACTATCAAGTTTCCCAAGTATAGAATAAGAAGAATAATCAAGACTCAACATTAAACTATTAAGACTATCCAAGCATAGAATAAGAAAACCATTAAAAAGTATTAACAAATAGATTAATTAATCATCATGTGCCTTCAAGAATTTTCATTAATATTAGGGCTAAGCATGTATGATTCAGTCGGTCATCTAACATAGAATTAGTAGTGATGAAGAGATTAGCAAACCATAAACTAACCTAGCTATGCATGGTGGAAATAAAGAACAAAGTTGAGGATTGGGTTCATATTCACAATCAAGTTCAATCTCATTGAAGTCAAAACTTGCCAATTTATCCAAAGTTTGAGACTGGTCAAGTTCAAGTTGATGTGCTGAAATTGAATCTTGCTCAAAGTCTTCAAGAGACCATGATTCTTGGTTCCTATCAAGTTGGTTAAATGTCAAGGATGTTGAAATTTTAAGAATTTGTTCATTCATTGAGTTTTCGAAACTATCATTTGTGCTTCTAACCTATCGAGGGGATCATTTTAGGACTGCATCATGGATTCCATACTTTTGTCCAAGTCGGTAGGTTCTACTTGTTGCGGTGGGACTTGACAAATTGTGTATGGATCCTGACGGTTGAAATTTTGACGGGATCGTGTCTTCCAGCTTTTTAATTCGTCGCTTGACTTTTTCTAGCATCTTATCAAAGTCAGATTTTTCTTCTATAGAATGATTTTGACATTAATTATATGAAGCTAATTTTGGTAAGGTGGTTGGCCATATGACTCGGGGAGTTGTACCCCTATTGACTCGGTGAAGAGTAGAGATGATTATTCTGACTTTTGTCCATAATATTGGGATTGGGACATTTGTTGAGTTGGATAAGATCAACCCGACATTCTTGGTTGGTTAAAATTTTGTTGGTTAAAGTTATGCCATGCCAGGTTTAGTGAAATTCGAGTTAAAGAGTTGGGGTGAAATATGAATTTACATTTGCATGAAAAAAAATTATAATTATAATCCATATCACATAAAAAGCAAATCAAAACAAAAAAAAGAAAAAATTAGTCTATGTAAGTGTATACCTTAGGCCTAGACAATTCCTAGCTGGTTAGACTGTCCACGGGAGGTATTTGCAGAATCTAAGTACAAGTTAATCAGTCAGGTACGTGGCAAGATTGGTGAGAGGTATCCGCGCAAGAGCGACGAGCCTAGTTAAGTTAAACCATCAACTTTTGAGTTTCTTCTCTCAATGCCCCTAACTTAGTCACTGATTGGTAAGAGTTAAATTCTAACTTCTCTTTAGGTCAATTTTCTAGTGAGTCTGAGATGTCCCTAAGGTTAACGTCTACTCAGATTTTAATTAGGATTGGGTTGGTGAGTCCTCATGGTTTGTGGGCTAAGCGAAGGTAATGACTTTTTCACCTTATCATGTTTATGGATTTGCCCTTAAGTCATTTTAGTGCGACGTGTACAAGTAAATAGATAAGTAATCACTCAAAGCAATTGTAAATCACCCAAAAGTGTTTCCTAATCTAGATGCAATGCAAACGTACCTTATTTCCAACACTCTTCAACATTAATTTAAATTAAACAAATTAAATGAATTCCCTAGGATGTAACGTCTAACCGTGTTTTAAACAATTACAAACACTGATTACTGTTGTGGATAGAAATTAGTGTGTAGAACATGATAACATGAAAATATAACAATTACAGAAGCTAGAAAATTGTAATTCAATCACCCTGCAAAGAAGCAGGGTCCAACTCCACTGTATAGCCGCGGAAACGCGGCTTTCCGCGGGTGGTGGAGTCAGGTGCTCTGCCTTCTTGGCAGAGTCACAAAGCTCTTGCTGGTGTTCTGTAATTGCTAATTTCCTGCATACTGTCCCTGTACACAAAAACAGGGAAGAAAGATTAACCAATTAATAAATAAAAAATATTGTTCTCTCCCCAGCAATGGCGCCAAAATTTGATTGTCAAAAAACAGAGAGAGGTTAAGGTTAGAAAGATGTTATCTGAATGTTTGGTCGAGTCTCTGCCTTTCTCATTATATCCACGGCAGCAAGCGCTATGAGGGTCGGATCCAGGGAGGAATGCATAGAAGTTTTTCGGTATCTTTTTAAACACCAAGTAGGTTAATGGTTCTTCTTTGAAAAAGATAGAAAAATTATATGTTAAGTGTTAGAGATAGAAAGAAGATGAAGATATAATTTGGTTTGAGATAAATGTTTTGAAAAGAATTAAAGGAACATGGCTTACTAATCATTTACCACTACTAACTTACTAACATATGCTAGAATATTCTTCACTGAGTCATAGAAGTTATACCTAAGAGTTGCTTCTTATTCAAGCAAGATACATAAGATAATTAAACTCTAATTGAACCTAACCTTAGACTATCACAGCTGTCCAAGCATAGAATAAGAAGAATAAGTAAGACTCAACATTAAACTATTAAGGCTATCTAAGCATAGAATAAGGAAAACAATTGGGAAGTATTAAACATATATTAATTAATCATCATGTGCCTTTAAGAATTTTTACTAATACTAGGTTAAGCATGTATGATTCAATCGGTCATCTAATATAGAATTAGAAGTAGTGATGGAGAGATTAGCAAACCATAAACTAACCTAACTATGCATGGTGGAAATTAAATAAAGCATGATAGAGAAGATTGCATGATAAAAGAGAATGTAAGTAAAGAATAAAGAAGAAAATGGAGTAAAAGAATAGAAGAACCTTTATTCAAGCTGTCACCGTCAATTACAAGAACTCCTTCTCTTTACAAACTTGAGCTAAACTAAACTCTAAAATTACAAAAGAAATTCAGAAAAGAGAACTAAAGAAAGTCCTAAGATATGATCTCAAGAGTAGATCAGAGTAGATCTGAGATACCTCTGATGCTATCTCTGGTGTGCTATTTATATGGGAAATAGAAAGTAAAGTCCTATCGAATACTTGCACTCAACCACCAACAGGATGGCCACCAGAAAGCTGTGGAAACGCGGCTTTTGCTGCGTTCCTGCTGCAAATCAGGGGAGTCTCGGTACGCGCTTTTGTGTATGGCTTTTTCTCGTCCGTCCATCTGAAAATATATCCTCGGAATATTTATTTGAACTCTACATTTTAAATATCATACTTTCTAGATAACTTAGGAAGCAAGTTATCCCCTAATCCGAGTTTAAATTTAAATTCTCATTCTTATCTCCATTAGGATTGCTCTATCCTATCCTCTTCTAGAAATATATCTTCTGATTTTGAATTTGAATTGTGAAGATGATATATCCTTTTCACCTCTTGATTTCAAATTGATTTAAATTGAAATTCAAATTTAGATAGGATTAGAGATAAAATAGAAGTTTCTTTCATCCTTATCTTACCATTTAGGTAACTACACACCATAATAAAAAAGAGGGTTAAATAACAAAGTTAAATAAAGAATAATCAAGAATAAATGTGCAAATGTGACAATAATAATGCAAAATTGAGATGCAATCAGGCTATTTACAATATCGCCCACTAGGTCAATCTAGATCCATAACGTCTAGTTAGGTTTGAGGGTTTGGGGGAAATATGCAGGTTACCATCAATTTTCGACCTTGGATTCGGAAGCCCTTTGCAATGGCTGGCGCACATATTTTGAGTTCTATGGTTAATGACTTAGTGTCTGGAAGGCTCCATAACATCTTAACAGATGATTCATACTTTTTTATTATTTTGTACTTAACTGAACACGAATGGCTTTATATCATATTATGCATCTCAATATCAACTAAATAGCCGATAAGGATTTAGATTCTTTAAGTTGACTATGACTTCGAAGTTTGAAAGAGGATTCTAAACCATAGGCAACACCTTCCCCAATGCAGTTATTCCTCCTAAAAGCTTAGGTGCTTCCTCTTGTCTGCTTCTTACCAAAATCCTCCGTAAAACCCTTCTTCTCATCTCTCCCAAAGAAAAGGTCTACCCTTATCCTCCACTCTTCATCTCTTTAATCATCCAACTCTCCTTCACCCACAACCTTTACCCACATTTACACCCAAAGCTCCATTTGCCACTAAAAGTTTCCACTCGCCACTCAAAGTTTCCACTCGCCACTCCCCCATCCCAATGCGCCCTTTTCATCAACAAGTCTCTGTCCCACTTGTTGAAAACAATGACTCCACACGCTCAAACTCCTTAGGTGCGAAACTTGGTTCCTGTCTCTACCAACCTCCATTTCAACCTTTGTTCCTGGTTGTCTGCCCTAGTCTATAAATGATTCTTGACCACAAATGGCTTAGATAATTTAGTTACCTGGCAACCATGTTTGCTCCTAACCCTCCGTAATTGAGCTTTGAACAACAAATATAACTCTAGTGTCATCCTAGGAACTTATATCCAATTCTAATTCATTGGGATTACAATACAATTAACTATTTGTGAGAGATGTTTCTCAGAAAAAAAAACCAAACTAAAATGAGTTGTATTATTATTGAACATGAACTTTTGCATTTTCACTTTTCTGTTTGTCTATGAAGGGCACACTTGATTGGATTACATCCAATTGTTTGCAAGGTCAATGATCTGAATCATAAGATTCGATCAGATCCGGATCCAATTTCTGATTCGGATCAAGAGGCTTTTTGTTGTCTTGGTTGTAGAATACGAGTTGTGAATAAGCTCGTGAAAAAATGGATCTAAAATATTCCCTTACCCATACTTAAGATCCAGACCCATGATTGTGCATCCCTTTCATATCAGAATCAATGTTGGAAAACAAGTATGCATTACACGGTGTTGGCAATGCATAATGCATAATTAGATTCCCACAAATTCCCAAACCCCTCTGATCCCTCCGAGTCAGCCCCTGTCCTTTTCTTCTCTGCTAATTCGAACCTTCGCTGTTGATGAATTCAGGTTCTGAAGCAGCCCTCTGCTACTATACTGCTTCTTGCAATATTTTTTTTTCTTTCAAAATTTTAATTAAAATGTTTATTAGGGTTTTGTTTTTTCTTCTTTTTATTCATTAGAACTTCTTTCTTTTCTTCTCTGCTACTACACTCGTATGTGTGCTGGTGTTGCTGATGCTGCTATTGTTGCTGTGTTGCTACCATTTCTGCCACTACTATTGGTCTGCTATCGTTTCTACTGCACTAATGCCGATTCAAGATCAAATTAACTGTATTGCTTCAAATAACCTTTTCCTTATTTTGCGCTGTTTTTAATGTATTTTTTTATGATTTTATGGATTTTAACTTAACAATTAAACAAAAAGCAAACATATGCCTAGGTGGACACAATGCCCAAAGTGCCCACCACTTTTTATAACACTGATATATGGTTTTTCACTTAAAATTCAACGGTAACATTTAGATGGAATAATTTAAGATTAGATGCAAATCCTTGTGGGGTTGGGATGTAGAATAATTTTATAAAGGTATATATTGAGGGAGCAAGGAAGCGGTTCTATTAGCAGACAATTATCTGATATTTTATTCTTATCATTGTCATATTTTGAGGTGTGTGTCTCTGTGTGTGTGTGCGGTGGGGGGGGGGGGGGGGTTGGGGGGGTATGATCCTATGAGAATGGTTCTCAATCAAGCTTCGTGAAAACTTCACGGTGGGCCACCACATGGATGATCCAAATCATTCATCTTCATCTACATACTCTAATTAAGCTAACCAAGAAAAAAACAAGCAATTCTAAACTTTTTTACCTATGCATTAAGTGATTAAAAAATATGTTTATATTAGCTGTAGAAAAAATATGTCATTTGATGCATGGATAAAAAGACTTGAAATCGCTTGATTTTTCATGATTAGTATAATTAGAGTATGTAAACCAAGATGAACGATTTGGATCATTCATGGGATGATCCAACGTAGAGTTCTCACGAAGCTTAATTCGAGAGCCGTTCTCATAGGATCATACACACACAACATA